>CH002264.1:142129-194783 GCA_000149265.1 Ciona savignyi | reverse complement strand
TTTTTCATTATGCAACAGAATTCAATTTCATTTTTTCGTAAACTTTTAAGTTACTTAATTACACATTGTATTTTATCTCAAAAATTGTAGAAACATAACATAATCAAGTGGGTTTAAGCAAATTTTAGAGTGTCTTCCGCAATGACACAGCCGACTAGCAAGTGCCATGTGATTTGCATTCGACCTTTTCTAATAGCAAAACTATAAGGAGAAAAAAAGGAAAACTGCAAACTGAAATGAAGATTATGATATTGTGATTAGTGCTAGGGTTAAGGTTTGCGTTAGTTAGGAGTTCAAGATTAGTGTTTTGGGCAGGATTAAAATTAGTTTTCATAGTTTCAGTAAGCAGTCCCTTCTTACTTGAGTTGCAATTTTATTGTTAAAACCCCCAACCCCCCATATTTCTCATACCACGTCTTACTAGTAACAGACTACCAAGCGCACTGGACCACACACGATACTTTTTACGTAAAGTAAAAAATTATTAGGTAGTATGGGCGGTGGGTCTATAATCTGAGTTTAAATCTACGCAGACTAAACTGGGAATAATCTGTTTTTTTTTTGTTTTACAAGTGTATATACAATTCAACGCCGATATATAAATATGTTATGTATAAAAGCTCTATCAATTTAAACTAAGTACATTCTGTAAATCAATTAAACACGGAGTTACTTGATTGATTTCAATAAACTTAAAAGTTGGTGGTAGGTACTTATTATTCTCCACCGGAGCACCAATGATGAAAAATGTTGACTTTTAAATCGTTCACTAGTTCTTCAATGCATAACTAAATTACCAAATAATTAAATTGCTACTAGTGACTAATTGTAAGGAGATTACTATTTTAATTTTAATTAAAATTAAATAAAAATATTTGGCAATCTATTTTCAGAGAGAGAGAAAAATTTTCGTAGTTACCATCGATAAATAAACATTTTAAATGATTTGATTTTAGGTGGAGAGAAATAAGCATATGCATGAAACTCCCTGTCGGGGATTTTCCTAACTCAAATCCGTTTTGCACAAATCAATCAATCAAGTTTTCTTTGTGAAACCGAGGACAGAGCATACAGTAATTAAATTTAAACAATTTTAGTTTAAAAACAACCGAAAACCATATTGGAAGAAAGACAGGTGCAACTAAATTTATACCGTAAATAACACTTAAAAAAGATAAGAGATATTTAAGTTAATCCATGCACTCAGGATCTTATTCTTCACACTTGTTTTTAAACGACAGAAGGTTTTTGAAGGATACATGTATTGTACCCCTTCCTATTAAATCACGACAGCATAATGATTTTTGTCCCAATATGTTATGAAAAAAAAGCAATATAGAATAGCCATGTTGCCATGGAAAGTATGGCAGCTGCACACTTTTTTTTTTTTTTGAGTTTTTTTCCCTGTGTCTTTGCATACTTGGGTAATTTTACACACGCTCTCGAGCTGGCGGACAGGTGATTGTTTCTTTATACTGAGCGTACGCTCGGGAGCCAGCTTATATGAGAAACAAACCAACGGTGCGCCGGCTCGTGAACTGGCAACATAAACATCGTATAATTTCCAACAAACCTGTAAACCTACCTCTGGACTTCGGGTAATTTACTTTCAGTAAGTTTTTTGTTACGTAGATAGATATGTTAGCTGATGGATACAATATATATAGTATAGAATAATATGTTTGTTTAAAATTTTTACTAAATAGTTATAAAAAGGAGATTGTGTGCACACTTAAAATGTGCACTCTTGGAAGTTTGCACACTTAAATATTTGGTGCGTGCCCACTCAAGATTCTGATTTTAATAATATCGCATGAAGAATTTTAATGGTTGTAAAAACAACTGTAAAAACTTTCTCATTTCTTTGTTTGATGTTTAAACTGTGAACTGTATTTTCACTTTATGATTTTTTTCGTTTTTAAATTGTAAAATTTTACAGTCTGTGTGGTGGATTAAGTATATTTTTTTGGTATTGTTAGAAAATGTTTATATGTCTGCGCTGCTTGGTTTCATTTTTCAGATCTACATAATGCCAGCTGATTAACAGACTAATCCCTCACACACATGCTGATAAGCAGTTTGCACACATCCTCAACAGAGTTTATATATATATACATGCACAAGAATCTGTACAGGAAACTAATATTTTATTCAGATATAGTTTTGTGCTTTCCCACAGTCGCTTTTTGTTTAGAATCTGTACAGGAAACTAATAAATGCTTCTAATTAACTAAACTTAAATCCTTGCAGAGTTAAGTTGTAAGGTTAAAGTATGTTGTTGATTAGAACCCTCCAGATCGCTGCTTTCCTTGTATTATGCTTCCAATGTGAAAGCAAGCTTATCACAAGTCTGCCAGGCTTGGATAGGGAAGTGGGGTTCAAGCAATATTCCGATTACATAACGGTGGGTGAAACAAATGAGAAGCGCTTGTTTTACTGGTACATGGAGTCCCAATCAGATACCGCCACCGACCCACTTGTTCTGTGGTTGAATGGAGGACCAGGTTGCTCCTCCATGTCAGGTTTGTTGTAATTATATTGTACCATTGACCTGTAGTTACATGCATAACATGCCAGTGATGCTTAATCTTTTAATATTTTGACATGTAGTTGTTGTTAAGCCTACTACAGCTAGAATTAGCATTTATTGAGGACAGCTAAGATGATGGCTATGTTATTTCTCACAGTTATCTTTTAACTCACACGATTAAACCCATGAAAGTAAACCTGCATGAAATTAAACCCTCAGGATAGGACCCATAAAATTAAACAATGGGATTGAAACATTAAACCCACAGATAATTATAATTGATTCCACACATGATTGAACCAGCATGTATTTGAACCCATTTAATTAATCTCTCATATGATTGAAACTAAATGGGTTGAACCAACACGGTAACCCGCACAGGGTTGAACTCATACGAGTTGTCTGCCATTGAACATAGAAACTTCTCACAATTCAGATGGAGAAAGGGTATGTCGTAAAATCTTATATCTAAAGAAAGTATTCTATGTTAAAATGAGAGTATATTTACATGGAAATAATAAAGTGGGATCAATATTACTATAACTCACATTCCTACAGGTGTGCTGGGTGAAATCGGTCCGTTTTACGTTCGTCCTAACATTACGCTGGGAATCAACAAGTACAGCTGGAATCGAGTTGTAAACTTGTTGTTTATTGACTCCCCGGCCGGAATCGGATTTTCAAAATCTGGAGTTCACAACTGCTCAACAGGGGATGTTCAAACAACCAGAGATTTATTCACATTTTTGATCAAGTTTTTTGAAAGGTAGTAAAAGCACCAACGACTACCGGTAGTGGATTAGAAAACTGACTGTCGCCATGTAGTATTTTGATTTCTATTGAATGACAGTGTTTTAATGCCCATGGTATATTCCCAAAATTGGGATGAGCAGCAAACTATTCCAACACAGTAAAATAAACAATAAATAACAATTACAATTTTGTGCATATCCTGAAAACACCCACACATGACACATTAAAACAAGATTTCCCCTTTGTTTTGTGTTGATCAAATTAAGTTACTCGTTACCATTTACCCAGCTTTCCTCACTTGAAGTCGCATGATTTCTGGATAACAGGAGAATCCTATGCCGGCCATTATATACCAAATCTTGCACAATGGATTGTGCAGCATAACACAGCAAAGGATATTTCCTTTCAACATATCAAACTGAAAGGGTTTATAATTGGTAAGAGTACTATGTATATTAGTTTATTTTTACATACCCCTGTAATTTTATAATTGTATGAAGATTTGTATTAGATGCTTGTTATTTTAAATATATGCAACATTCAACTAAATCATCTTATTTGAGCTTGTTAACAATATTTATTTGTTAATTTTCTACACTTCTGCTATAGCTATGTAAAACCGACTGGATATGATGTTTTCTGCCAATTGTCCTTTATACAACTCTGCCAATTGTCCTTTTTCTTGTCTCTTAACAAGGAAAAACTAAAATAAGGGAAAGTGGGAAGGAGGGAAGCAGGGAAACTGCACACTAAAATGAAGATTAGGGCATTAGAGTTAGTTTTAAACAAGAGGTTGGAGTTAAGGTTAGTTATGGGGATGAGATTAGTGTTTAGGGCAGGGTTTAAAATAGTTTTCGTAACTTTAGTGTCCAATTTTCCTCCTTCCCTCCTTCTCTTCTTTTAGTGTTGTCTCTTAGCATTATCATGATCCTACCAAATACATAATTTTTAAGTTCGCATACTTGTTTTCATTGCCATTAATGCAGAAATACATTACGAATACCCCATATTAATGCAACTTTGTTAAATAGTTAAGTTTAAGTCTCTTTAAGCTATATTTTAATAGGCACTAGATGTGCAATTATGAAGGCAAATGTGGACTTAAGTTTATACACTAACATTTTTTTTTCAAGGCAACCCACTGACGAACGCGTATGTCGACACGGGAGGATATGTGGATTTTGTTTACTCCCATCAACTCATTTCCAATCAAACGTACCATGAACTCCATAAACACTGCAATTTTAGCTCTTCATCTGGCACGGCTCAATATCCGGACTACCAGGACTGCATGAACAAATTAAACTTGGTTTTGAAAGAAATGGGTCCAGTGAACCCCTATGATATCTATGTAGATGTATGTGCGGCAAAGGGTTATGACCGGAGCTTTGCAATGATGGGTTTACTTGCGACATCAGACCACCCTATGTCTGCGTTTTATCAAAATTACATGAGGGAAAGTGACAAAGCGTTGAAAAGTGGAAACGTCAACTCGCCATACATGCCTTGTTTGAATCGTTATGATGGAAAGTATCTCAATGATCCATTGGTGCAGGTATTTATTTTGCATGGACATGATGGCATAATGAATATGAACCATGAAAGATCGATAAAAATAAACCACATTATGATAAGATATAAAAATCAATTTAAATAGGATTTAGGGGATACTAGTTTAGACAGAATGTGTACTAAAAGCAGTGTGACTGTGCAAGCATTGCTTGGCTCTGATGATAGATTTAAACCATAAAACAATTGATTTATCAATCTGATTTGTTACACATTACATATATTATCATGAATGGGCCCACAGTGACACTCTAGCACCAGGGATGTAGGCAAAAAAATGTTACTCTAAATAATGGGGGTCATCATATGTTGAAAAACATAAATGCTTGCATAATAAATTTTAGGGGATGCTGTTTCTATGTAAAAATTGTACAGATGAAAGTCAGCTGTTAGGTGCATGGAGTATTCAGAAAAAAATGTCAACATTTTCTATAGCTTTTATAAAATGTAAATCTAGTATTGGAACACAAAATGCATCACAGCAATATTTTTTGAATCGAGATATATGTGTGTACTTGCCATTTTTATATGATCATGTTTTAAACTTAATATCCTGATATAATACTTGTAATTATATTTATGATACATGAATTTGACTGTCATTCCTGCTATTTTGTTGCAAAATCATTTCAATTTCCCTTGTTTATATTACGTTTGTTCTAGCTATAAGAGTTGCTTAAGCCTGTGTTCATGTTAATATTTTACGCAATTTCCTTTGTTTATATTACTTTTGTTTTGGCTGTAACAGTTGCTAAAGCTTTCATCTATGTTCCGGTTTACTCTATTATAGATTGGTTCTTTATTAGTTCAATAAATCCATAATAACAACATTACTCTTTAACAGTAAATATGTGTTTTATTGGAACTAACGACTTGTATTCTACATGTTCTTAATATTAACAACTATGTTTCATTTGATTAAGTTGCATTGCATATACATCTATGTAGTTACAAAGTATTAAAACAACCTAATATAGTTGACTAACTTGGTCATTTAATTTTTCGTTTAATACAACTGGCATGACTAAATTTGTATATGGCATAATAAATGTAAAGCTTGTTTAAATAATACACAGCGTGATTAATCTAGCAATAAACCATAAATCTTAAATATTATCAACCCTTAAATAGATACAACATTAATCATGAAGCTTTTGTAAAATAAACTTTTCATACAAATATAAAACCCAAAAGCATTCACTGACTAAAGGATTTTTTTAATTTAAAGAAATATAATACTTTTTTACTTTTGATCCACTAAATTTTTAAGGAGTTTAAACTAATGTCGGTTGAAACCCAAAAAGGTTGAAACTTATGTGGGTTAAAACTCATGTCGGTTGAAACTCGTGTGGGTTGAAACTTATTTGTGTTAAAACTCGTGTGGGTTGAAACTCGCATGGGTTGAATCTCGCATGGTTTAAATTCTGATGGAGCTGTTCTTACCATTTTAATTTATATTTTGTAGAAAGCGCTACATGCTGATCCTACCCACTGGAGCTTATGCAATGCAACATTCCGCCTTCATTGTTATTCAGCCAAAGACTTCTGGACATCGATGCTTCCATGTACCAGGACAGCTTGTTGCATCGTGGATTGAAAATATTGCTGTATTCTGGCGATGTTGACTCAATTGTACCAGCTATCAGTAAGAATGAACTTTTTTTAGTCTATAAATAGATGAGAATATAAACTTTAAGGCAAAAGATGCAAGGAGGTGCCGGGTGTCAGGGGCTACAGAAGTTCAAGGAGTGCCAGGAGCGGTCAAAAATCCTCTATTCCTTTTGAATTAACTTTTTTAGCACCCCCAATACTAAAATGGGCTCATTTAAAAAAAAGAAATAATTTACTCGATTTAAATTAGAATTCCACCAATCATACCTACACAACCCACTTTTGCACCTCCGGCAAAACAACAAGTTTATGTGAATAAGTCTGAAGATATCATGCTTAAATTGGTCGAACGGCTTACTGGTAGGAGGGTCAGGCATTAATAGGAAGGTGATAGAATCAAAACCCCCCCTGGTTAATCGCTTGTAGCAATGACAGGCTACCTACCAATGCATTTTAATTCAAACATTGTATTATGCGGTCATTACACTGCACAATTTAGGATTTTTTCCCACCCCACATAAATAAAAGTGTTTTGCGAGAATTACTATCTGAGATATATTTAGTTTACCTATCAACTAATAGTGACTTATTTACTTATAACTCCTAGGTACACGGCGGAATATAGAAAAGATGAATTTAAAACTGACCTCAAAATGGAAATATTGGATGGATTCCAACAATCAAGTAAATTTAAATTTGGATTGCCCGGTTGGGTAGCTTATTCGGTTCAAGTGATTACATATTGCTAATAGTTGAATGCTTGTGGGATCGAAACTAGCTGCTTGCTAGTCAGATTTGTTTTAGAACAAAGCTAATAAAACAGTATAAAAATTTCCTGACTTTGAACAACACACTACAATAGCACCAATGAGTGAATTGTGGGCAAACCCTAATTTGAGGCTAAAAATCTACAAGAGAGGATTAAGTTTAAAATTATTTTAAAAGCTTCAATGACTGGTTGAAAACCGTCTGAAACCAATCTCTAGATAGTTTTACACTTGGGCAAGGCACTAACGATTTTACCTAAACCCTCTGGATTAATGAGTTGTACAATAATTGTAGCAAGTCTTCATCTTATACAACCCACTGCAATAGCTCTAGTAAGCCAACATTAATCGCGAGGTATTCATACAAATATCTGTGTTATAAGCAATTTAACCCTTGTAAGTTACCCTAAGCCCATTTAACCAACTCATTGATTCCAGGTGGGGGGTTACACGGAGGTGTATGACGGTTTAACATACGCCACTGTAAGGAATGCTGGTCATGAGGTGCCATCCTTCCAACCAATGAGAGCTTACGATATGTTTACAAGATTTATCAAAACTGGATCCGTCATCCAGAAATAGATTTGCAAAACAGTCGAAAGATAAAACACAATTGTAATAAGAAAAATGACAGACCTATAAATAAACACTGAATTAGACTCGTTGATTTTAAAACAAGAAGAATTCTACTGGAGAGACACAGTACTTCAGGGTGAAAATTGTATTGTCAGAAAAATGTATTTATGTTAGAGAAACTAAAAGTGGACCCATATATCTCTGTTAATGCATTTAAACTGAGAATTCTTTTTTGCTTTCCGATATTGTATTTAGGGACATCTGTGATAATTCTTCCTGTATGCCATGCTAACAAATCTTTATTTGCATTTTGCACAACACTTATTTTTAGTAATGTTTTTTATTGCATTATTTATGTTGGTTGTAAAATGATGTAAGTTTATAGCACAATTGTCTTAGTAATATATGATAAACTCTTATTGATTATTATAACTATCTGCTTTTATATGCAAAGAGTTTTATTTTTTATTGTTTTTATTACTTAATTAATTTTTAATCAGGTTTTTGCCAAGTTTTTTGCAAACAGTTCAGTACTTTTATTAATCAATGATATTATAATTACTGCAATAAAACTGCAATAATCATACTTTGCCAGCACTTACTGTATTATATTTAATTATTATTAAAGTTGACCAGCATTTGGTACATTGTTTAACCTTTAGCTACTTTCATAGTAATGTTGTGTATCTAGACTTACTGCTACATGGTTTTGCTGTAATTTTCTTTTAAATAATATAGTTTAGGATTATTACCAACATTGTAAATTGCTTAGGTTAAAAAGCATATTGGATTTTTGTTTTATTTTGCGTGTGTCATATAGACATTAGATCATACATATTTTCTGATATGTATTTAGTAAAGTTTCTTGAGTAATTAGTATTTTAATCAAACCCCCAGCAGAGTTAGGTTAAAGTATGTGGTTGATTAGAACCCTTCAGGTGGCTGCTTTCCTTGTATTATGCTCCCAATGTGAGAGCAAGCTTATCACAAGTCTGCCAGGCTTGGATAGTGAAGTGGGGTTCAAGCAATATTCAGATTACATAACGGTGGGTGACACAAATGAGAAGCGCTTGTTTTACTGGTACATGGAGTCCCAATCAGATCCCGCCACCGACCCACTTGTTCTGTGGTTGAATGGAGGACCAGGTTGCTCATCTTTCGGTGGACTCTTTGAGGAGTTGGGACCGTTTTATGTTCGTCCCAACATCACGCTTGGAAGGAACGAATACAGTTGGAATCGAATCGCAAACTTGTTGTTCCTAGAGTCTCCAGCTGGAGTGGGATTTTCAAAGCCGTTGGTTAAAAAGGGTTATGATGTTGGTGATAATATAACTGCATCTCATTCGTTGCAATTTCTCATCAAATTCTTTCAAAAGTAAGCAACAAACAGCACTTGCTGCTTGAATTAATGGTAATTTTATTACTCCAGCACAGAAATGATATCTGTTCAACACACTGCAATTTAAACAGTAATCTGACGATGGATACAAGATATTTTGGTGAATGTCAATGTTATATTGTTTCTTATTGTCCGTACAGGATAAACACGAGTTTAAAAATCCTGTTTTTGTTTTGCTTGTAAACACTACGCGACTGAGTCTGTCGAACAGACGTTACAACACAATTTATAACTATTAGCTTTTGTTTGCTTCTAATGGATTGAACAGTAGATTATTGAACTAAAACAGCAATAATGTTTTCATCATGCTTACACACTGCAATAGAACCTGTAAGAGATAATTTGATCCTTTAGCAGTATTATAACACCCAATTGTCAAATAATAAACATGGTAAAACATGAATATTTCATGTTCCATTATTATGATTATTTACTCCCAGCTTTCCTCACTTGAAATCACATGATTTCTGGATGACCGGAGAATCCTATGCCGGCCATTATATACCAACCCTTGTGCAGAAAATCATGAAATACAATTCCCAATTCCCATCTGACCAAATCAACTTGAAAGGAATCATGATTGGTGAGTGGTTTCTGCATAAAAGTACAAGTTTTAACGAAGGTTGTAAGTGAACCAACTATTGACAAACTGTAATAGCTATAGCAACTTAACTGTTATCATGTGTTGTTTTTATAATAGATTTAAATAAAGCCTGGCTTCCCGCATTAGATGACATAAATAAACCAACCATCTACACATTGTAACTGCTACAGCAAATTAAATATCATCACAAGATGTCTTATTATACCCCTAGAAAAAGCATGACTTGAGAACATAAATAAATCAATCATCCACACTCTGTAATAGCTCCAGCAACATGACTGGGGACATAATGTGTGTTATAATAGATAAAGCTTGGCTTTGCACCCACGAGGATTTAAAATAACCAACCACCCACACTGATAGCTCCGGCAACTTGACTGGTGGCATGACGTGCCTTACCACTCTTACCATAGAGTTGCTAAAACAGTGTATAAATTTTGGGATAGAAGTCATTAGTACAAGCAGGTTCTCCCTGCGGACCAAGAGACAAATGTGGATACAGAAGTTCTGTTCTCCACTGTCTGGGTGACGTCATGGTTCCTAGTGGGCTTTGTTATTTTAGGTATTATTTAGGTATAATACTGGTCACAAAAATGGACATCAAGCCTCTGGTAGCCTCATCATTACTGGGTGGGTTATGTATCTTCGTTTGTTATTTCTGCCTGACAATAAACACTCTGCTTCCCCCAGGCAACCCACTCACCGACCTCACAGTTGATTATGGAGGGGAGATCGATTTCGCTTTCAGTCACAACCTCATTTCGAACGCGACGTATCTTGGAGTCGTCAAGTATTGCAACTACTTCTTCCCTACTGATCGTGGTGGTTCCCCTGACCCGATACTCTGCAAAAAGTTCTCCAAAAGCTCAGCCGAGGAAATGGGTCCTATAAATATCGAAGATATTTTCGCAAACGTTTGCGAGCCGCTAAAATATAACCAAGCCACCACGCTTTTGTCCACACTGGCCGATACACAAACTGCAATGGGGATATTTGCAAAACAAAGGTTATTGATGCATTATATAAGAACCAAACAATCATCCCCATACTATCCTTGCCAACGGAGTTTTACAGAGAAATATTTAAACCAGCCAATTGTACAGGTAGACAACAGCAAATGTTTAAATTTTAAGTTATATTAATTTGTGTTTGTATCAAACTTTGAAAATGTTACCCAAGAATAAGACAATTGCCCCAATGGTATTAACTATATTTTTCATATGTCAATGTTATTTCCAATTAATTTAGTTTTTTGGTTTTTATGATGAAAACATGCAGCAGGAACTCTGATAAAAAGTTGGAAATGAAAAAAAGACGGTAAAACAACAATCGTTAAAACGCATCTAAAAAGCAATCATTTAACCATGTAGGTATATTCAGACATGGCTGCCAATTTACACATTGTAACAATGACTGTGGACATAAATTATTCAACCGTGCGACCCCAATGATGGACATGATGTGACCCATCATGTTATAACTCCTTGTATATCTTAAGCAGTCTGTGTTTTCCAATTGACATCCCCATAGAAAGCAATCCATGCTGATCCAACCAACTGGGAGGGTTGTAACAATTTCATCAACACCCAATATTCCCGCGTTGACGTGGCAACTTCTATGATACCGCTTTACAGAAACAACCTCCTCAATAAGGGAATCAAAATCCTGGTTTATTCTGGTGATCTAGACTCTTTGGCGACATCTATAGGTGGGTAGATTGGTAGGAAAGTTTTGTTTATCGAGTTGAAATGACAACAGTCATTATGACAATATTAAATTATCACATGCCCACAGTCAATTTAACTTAGCTAAATTTAGTAAGCGTGTTTGGTTTATTTAAAGGTAAATAAATTACATGCCAATAGTCGAGTTGACCTAACTATATGTTAAAAGTGTGTTTAGTGCATTATAAGGTAAATAACTGCGTTAAGAGTGAATTTATATTTGTTTACTAATTAAAAATTTCTTTCCACCTACCAAAAACCAAGCAAGATTCAAATATTTAATTAATTGTTAATCCCCCTCCCGCAGGTACCCAACGATGTTTAAAAATGCTAGATTTGAAAATTAAATCAAAGTGGAAGTATTGGCTTGATTCTAAAAACCAGGTAAATGTACAAACAACATTTCATTTATCATACATTCAACAGCGATAAATGCGGTTACTTTGAAATAAGATTTTATTATGAGTTGTTAAAGATAAATATTGAGTCTGCCTGAAATGAATATTTAACCAGCAATAAATAGTTCCCACAAAGACTATATATTGAGTATTGACATGAGGTAATAAAAAATGCATTGCTATTATTTACGCTTTAGTTTTATTCGATTGTCAATGCAACAAGCAAATAAAAAACAGCCAAAGTAAGTAAAGTAATCTACCAGGGTATAAAATAAGGTTTATAATGAGTAAAAGAAGACATGTAAATAGCTTAAATGGAGATAGTTTGTAGTTTAAATGCAGATAAATTGTATAAAAAGAAATACTTGTTTACTATTCATGTCAATTAATATTTAACCAACAATAGGGTATTGTGTCCACACAATAAGAATGGGGAATGATTTTGTTCATAAACACTTATATTGAGGTGATGAGATAATGTGCATCGTCATTGTAATGTCATGTGATGTGGTCGTTGTTGATTTCACATGCAGTAAGCAACCATAAATAGAATAAAACTGTTCAGTTGGTTAAACCTAATTTTTTTATGACTGAACTTAGATTAAAAGGATACAACAGTAATACAAGACATACAAGACAAGACAAGACAGCAAATTGACAGTTAAAACAAATTAATATAAAAAAATGCAAAAAAATTATATAGGTAACTTGTAGTGCGGTTATAGAACCTAATTATAAATGAATTAAAAGTGGATTGCTCAGTTTAGATTTAATCAAATAAAAGCACCTTCCGAAAGTCTTTTATTAAAAAAATCATTTTTTATCTTAGTAGTTGAGACAATCTTAAATTCCATGCATTATTATTTAGAGATTTAATTAAATTTAATGTGAGAATTCCTCTTAGAAAAGTCTCCTAACAATAATGTAAATAGACAGACCAGACCACATTACAGAGTTGATGCAACTATTGAACCCAAACGTCATTCCAGGTGGGGGGTTACACGGAGGTGTATGACGGTTTAACATACGCCACTGTAAGGAATGCTGGTCATGAGGTGCCATCCTTCCAACCAATGAGAGCTTACGATATGTTTACAAGGTTCATCAAAACTAGGTCATTGGATCAATACTAATTTTTGTTATCCAAACATGAATTTTGTGGACATTTAAGCTCTTATTCGTCTACTTTGGTTCAATAGATATACCAAGTGACCCTTATAACAGTATATTGGTAAATCCTTACCTTAAACAGTATAATGGTGAAGGGCTTTCCTTGTTAAAGACTTTGTTAAAATATACCACACTTTTTTATCTGTTCAACAATAACCATACAATATTTTGATGATTAACAAGTTAGTGACCGTTGTATATAACCTGACTGATCTGACCCACAGGGCTTCAAATGATAGTTTAATACAATTGTCTGACTTTAATATGCTCTAATCTTATCAACCAATATGGTATACCAGTATTAAAATTAACATTTTTGGTTTATTTCAGTATTTATTATTTGCTGCGTGTGTTGTTTTCTTTTAGACGGCCGTACTACTTTCTTTGCGACAATATTATTTAAGTTATTTTCCATTTTTTATATTCTTCATTATTATAAAATTCATTTTTTATTCACAATATCTGCAGTTTTTATTAGTTATTTGAAATGAGGGAATACGGAATTTACTAAACATATGCACTGCCCCTTTCATGACTTTTTAAAGTTTTATGTATTTCAACTTAATTTTTATTTTTTCGTTTTGCACTAATAATTGTTAATGGTACAATCGTAAAAAATTGGTTATAAATATCCAAACACAGTGTATAAGGTTATTAGTTCACAGAAATCACATCTATGATTACTTAATATTCTGACGATAATTGTGGTAACATGTTTAAGCCCTGACCTCTTCCCACAATAATAAATTATCAATATAGCATCCAACCTACACATTCAGTGACATTATAATCATCCTCTGTCATTGCAGAGTTAGGTTAAAGTATGTGGGTAATTAGAATACTCCAGGTTGCTGCTTTCCTTGTATTATGCTCCCAATGTGAGAGCAAGCTTATCACAAGTCTGCCAGGCTTGGATAGTGAAGTGGGGTTCAAGCAATATTCCGATTACATAACAGTGGGTGACACAAGTGAGAAGCGCTTGTTTTACTGGTACATGGAGTCCCAATCGGATCCCACCACCGACCCACTTGTTCTGTGGTTGAATGGAGGACCAGGTTGCTCATCTTTCGGTGGACTTTTTGAGGAGTTAGGACCGTTCTACGTTCGTCCCAACATCACGCTTGGAAGGAACGAATACAGTTGGAATCGAATCGCAAACTTGTTGTTCCTAGAGTCTCCAGCTGGAGTGGGATTTTCAAAGTCAACCGACCCAAAAGATTACAGGACGGATGATAATACAACAGCCACTGACTCCTTAAACTTTCTTCTTAAGTTCCTTCAAGCGTAAGTTCTTGCAAGTTCGTCCGATTAGGTTAGGTCAATTAGTGTGACAACTTTTAACCGAGCGGTTGCAGTTTTGAAACTGGTCGCTAACCAGTTGTGTCCTTGGGCAATGCACTTAACAGACATTACGTGAACCCAGTGCATTAATAGGTTTCACTGAATTGAAGCTGCAATAGCTCTGGTAACCCAATGGTGGGGTCTAGGTAATCTGACGATTGCCTGTTTGTTAACAGCCCTTGTGTTTTCCCAGTTATGGGGATAAATATATATATCCCTTTCCAACCACGACTTTAACTTAAAAGCATTGAACTAATTTTTACAAAATACTGAATAGGTTAATCGTGTCTAACCATAGTAAAATGTAGTTGTCATATCCATTGAGGTAATGTAAGTTTCACATATTAGTGGAATCTAAATTGGATGACCAACAACCATGTAACAACATATTTTATACAGATTGTAATAACCCTAGAAACTATATAGTGGGCATGAGATGTATTACTATGCACCAACACAAGCCTCTTTACAATGCTCCAAGCAAATATAACTGTTTGTCTATACTGAAAATCATATCTACCTCTACTGTGACCATACAACATTCAATCAATTATTATTTACTTCCAGCTTTCCTCACTTGAGATCACATGATTTCTGGATGACCGGGGAATCCTATGCCGGCCATTATATACCAACCCTTGTGCAGAAAATCATGGAACACAATTCTCAATTTCCAGCTGACCAAATCAACCTGAAAGGAATCATGATTGGTGAGTGGTTTCTGTGAGGGTTAAATTTGTTTACATAAACAGTTCCAACAGCTAAAAAGAGAAAAAAATTCCTACGATACTTTTAATTATATCTTTTACCATCCGCAAAGATATAAATGATAAGCACAAGTAATTCGACCATACACATAAGGTGTAATGCGATACTCCTAATTAAGCTTGTCTTCCCACTAACAAGAATACGAATGAATAGCACCAGCAATTTGGCCTTGAGCATGAGCTGTATTGCTATACTTTTAAATTCAACTTGGCTTCCAACCCACAAAGACACAAATGAACCAATCACCGACACTCTGTAATAACTCTACCAACTCGACTGTGGGCACAATTTGCAATATGATACCAGTGGATGAAGACTTCCTATGCACAAGGATGTAACTCAATTCTATATCCAAACAACAAAAGTTTCCGTAAAGATATGCTGGGTGCAAATTGTCATAAAAAATTATAAGAGTATTATTATTCAGCATCCAAAAAACTTTGGTAATTCTAGACAACATTCTAATCTGTTAAATTCTCCTCAGGAAATCCATTGACATACCTCACCATCAACAACGGTGGAGTGACAGATTACGTCTACAGCCATAACCTCATCGCCAACGAAACCTACCAAGGCATCAAGATGTATTGCAACTACAGCTTCCCTTCAGGTGGTGGGGAGATATTCGACCAAGCAAAGTGCAATAAATACTCTGAAGACTCGGCCACAGAAATGGGGACCATCAACCCTTATGATATCTATGTGGATGTGTGTCTGCAAGGAAAAAGTTCGAAAGACGCAATCGCGCTGATGACAATGTTAGCTTCATCCCAACTTCCTGGGTCCACGTTCGCTCGTCAGAGGTTGATCAATATTCAGGGTTATATTGAATCCAAAGGCAAGCTGGGCTCCCCGTACTACCCATGCCAGGATAGCTACACAAGCAAATATCTTAACGATCCCCTTGTGCAGGTGAGTAAAAGATTTTTTGAGATTTAGAGTTTTGTTGAAACTGTAGGTTCATGAGAGCCAAGGGGTTAAAAAAATTCTTGTTAAGTTACAATTTAATGAGTGAATGAACCCGGACAATAGGATAGGATATTCATGTTTATCCCCGATATTGGAAAAAACGCAAGGACTGTTGTCAATTGTCAGATTACCCCGTGGCCATCGTCTGATTATGTAGGCTATTGATGTATGATTATGAGTTGGTAAAAGCTATCATTTCAGTAGGTGCAGGCAATGTCCGCTAAGTGCCTTGCCCAAGGACTTACGAGACTAGCTAGCGACCAGTTTCAAACCTTCAACCCTTCGGCTGAAAGGTGGTGCACTAAACCAAGGCTAATTCTTCTACAAATGGCAAACTTAAACTCTTAAGTATTAATTTCTAGAAAGCCATTCATGCTGATTCCACCTCATGGGAAGACTGCAATATGGAGATCAATATCGCATATTCGAAAGCAGATGTGGCCCAAAGTATGCTGCCAATATATACCAATTCTATTCTTCATCACGGACTTAAAGTTCTGGTCTACTCCGGAGATGTAGATTCAGTTGTACCAGCCACAGGTATGTATACCTTTGATTGAGATTATTTTATTAGAATTTATTTTTATTTAAGAAGTTTATACAAATATAGTCCAAATAAAGAAAACTGTTTTACCAAACAAGACTTACATAACTTTCTAAAATGTAATAATATTTACAATCATAATTATAAACTTAATCAACTCTATTTCGACGCATTTTATCTCAACTCTATATTAAACACAACTTTTTTAACCAGCAACCCGTAGATGCATTAATGAGCTCAACTTACCGATTACCTCAAAGTGGAGATATTGGACAGATTCCGATGGACAGGTAGTTTAAAACTGAGTTTACTATATGTCCGGCCAAATAGCTTGGTGGGTTAGAAAGTGGCCTTTAAGCCAAAACATTGTGGTTGGTATAAAACTGGTTGTCATAAAGACATTTATGTTTTTGAAAAGCCACTTAGCAGACATCGCTTAAACCAAGTAGAATGATATGTTGTACTTGAACTGAACTTCTCAAAGTGCTTCTCAATTATACACAACACACTTTAATAGCTCTGTTTCCCGATGGTGTGAGGTAATCTGACGGTTGCCTTTGTGGTATCGCTCCTTTCAATTTCCCATTATGGGGTAAAACATGAATATCCTATGGGATATAGGATTTAGACGTTCCTTTAATTTGGTGGAACCCAATATTCCATTGGGTTAGGAAATGTCCGTTAAGTGCCTTGCCCAAGGACACAACCGAATAGCTGGTGACCAGTTTCGAACCTGCAACCTTTCGGCAACACACCAAGCTAAATTGTTCAGACTATGCTATGTTTGTTGCACAATAAAGAAATTCAAAGAACAATTAGTAAATGTTTATTTTAGTTTAATGTTATCCGACGATAACCGTGGATAAATCCTTTAATGTGGATTTCCCTTATAATTTATTTAAAAATAACTGTGGATAAATTTAACAAAGATTTTCCCCGTCGATAAATTATTAATATGCACAATAAAGAAATTCAAAGAACAATTAGTAAATGTTTATTTTAGTTTAATGAGGTGTCTATTTTTTTTCATTTCCTTTTTTTCGTATGATGTAATTGCAACATACTAAAATAAATGTCCTATTACCTTTATTATGTTTTCTTTTTTAATTTGTAAAATTATCCTTTTTGAAAGTTGCATTCTTAGGAACAAATATGTATAAACTAAACTATTATCGAAAAAGCAAAAGCATGACACACCAGCTCAAGAATGTAGACTTCACGGGAAAAAGTCACTGAAAAAGTCAATATTCTTTGGTGGCGCAGTGTTTGGGTAGTTACGGTTGAATGATAATTATTTGGTTGTGGTATTTGCAAAATATCGATTTTTATTGTTTTTGAAACTTAACCTAATGGTATGTTTGTACATAGAGTCAAACAACTTCTAATTGCCTAAAAGCATTTGCAATTAACCCACTTACGCCCAAAACAAACTAAAAACACAAAAAAATCTACATTTTCTTTGCTCAGATATTTAACCTGTAAGATCATAGGCGGTCTGCAGGCAGTTGTTTGGCATTCAAGCCACCATTTGTTATGCACTTTTTACCCTCATGGATAGAATATTGTTATCCTGAGACGTTGGGATCACATGGGACTGATGGGAATTATAGTACAAAGTTACAACATAACAAAGGCAGATTACTAAAGCTTTTGTAAGCCGTTGAAAATTTTGTTTTATTTTTTGTTTAATCCGTTAATCCACTGGGTTATTGAAACATAAAAATGTCATGCACAAGACAAACCTGGTCGCAATACGATCCCCAAATATTTAATACTTTTATCGTGACCATTCAGCCAACAAGACAAACGTGTTCCCCATAAACCCATTTAACCAACTAATTGATTGCAGGTGGGAGGTTACACGGAGGTGTACGACGGTTTAACATACGCCACTGTAAGGAATGCTGGTCATGAGGTGCCATCCTTCCAACCAATGAGAGCTTATGATATGTTTACAAGATTCATCAAAACTGGATCCGTCATCAAGAAATAGATTTGCAAGAAAAATTATTTACAAATATATCGCCCCAAAATTGTGATAAGTTTGAGATTTGCAAGATGACATAAATTGGTAGTTGTAAAATGGTCTAATATTAAGCTTGAATTATAATTACATATTGAGACGTTTGGAATGTAAACTTATGTTATCAGTCTGAAATGCCGTTCTTAAAATATATTTTTTAAATTTGTGCTTCAAATTCAATTTACTTATTATACAGAATCGAAATAACGAAACTATGGTCGCTGGTATAATCTTTATTTCAATATTGTGCTGTTTGATATTATCTTTCCCTTATAATGTCTTTTGATGAATTGACTGTATTATGTACTCGTTATTTCATTTGTATTCTCATAAATTTTAACATTATATGCGAAGTCGGACAAATACCCACCCACTGTATATTATTGCGCTAACACGGATCAATTTTATTTGTGCAACAGTATTATACGGTGATTGTAGCACACTGTAGTTTTTTCAATGGTCTGTAAGCACCATTTATCTTACAAAAATTGTTTTGAGTTCTGCATGAAAATTCCCCTGCGAATTAGTCTACGATAACTATAAAAAAAATCATATTGTGAATTTCTCTTACAAGTTATCCGACGATAACCGTGGATAAATCCTTTTATGTGGATTTCCCTTATAATTTATTCAAAAATAACTGTGGATAAATTTAACATGGGTTTTCCCCGTCGATAAATTATTAATATGGATTTTCCCACCCTCCAGGATATAAACGACAAAACCATGCTCACCAACAACCAATAGTGCTAAATTGCTCGTTGCATTTATAACACGTATGGTGGTTACGTTTGATTTCAACACTAATAATACCTTTGATTTTAATTTACAGAATAATCATTTAATATTTTAAGTATGTACGTTGATATATTTAGAAACAGTGCTTTGATTTTTATCCTAATGGTGGTAGAATGAATGATTTGTTGTTCAGTGTTTATTGTGCTTCTGTTCGGAAATCGTATTTTTTAGTTGCAGAAAACTTTACGAATAAAAAAGTCACTATTAGCGTTAAAAAAACCGCACACGTTTTTTAGGCTATGCTGTAATCGTTTTGCGTTAACCAAAATTTTGATTAACAATTAGGTTTCCCGGTAACGTCCAGCTATAGGCCTACCTTTGTTTGATTAACGATATGCTTTAAGGACCATTTTTCTGGTAGGGTAAAATAACAATTTTGGCAAAGATAAGTTTAGTTGATTTTTTTGGTTCCACGATGAAACACGAAGCAGGACGTTGGATGAAAAATTAAAAAACGGAAAAATTCGGCAAAACGACAGTCGTTAAAACGTCTATAATCCAATCAAATATATATACCTTAGGTATATTTATGGGTCGATATAAAAAAAATAAATTAAACCAAAAAATTATGTTTATATCGTAAAGTCTTGCAGGAAAGTGTGGATCACCGTGGAAAAAGAAATATTCCAAAAATTTTACTAAAAATTTTAACCTTAGCATTCAAGAAAAAAAAATAAACTACAACTGGCAGAAATATATTAATCATTGCAGTTATTGCTTTAGTGTCAAAGCGAGTTTGTGAATCTTCGAAACTCTGATATGGACAGTGTGGATTGGATAGTGAAATAGTCGTGTTTATTCGGTGATAGAAAAACGCACAAGGCGTTTATCACACGGGTAATTGTCACACTTGTTCGGCTGCAAGCAGATGGCCGACGCTCTTGTCAATTGATTTATTTAATTGTAATGCATTGGTTTTTATTTTTTAACTCGCTAGCGTTGGGTGGGTTTCGATTTCATTTCCGCCCAAAGCCTACCAATCTTCCTACCGACAGATGTCTCCAAAGAGTCACCAAGAACTTCAAAATGAACTAAATGCTTTGCATTACTATTATTCCGAAAGTTTTAGTATTTTTGTATATTATTTTTTGTTAAAATAAAGTTTTGTCATATTCTCTTTTAATTAGAATGCGTTTTGGACCAATTCGTATTTTACTTAAATCGTGTTTTTTTGTTTACGTAAATCCATGCAGTATACTAAAGAATAAATTACAAATATGGGATTTTGACCTTAAAAGGCTCGCTCCTTCATGATCAATTAAAGAGCTAGTTTTAATGACCAAAGTCCAATTCTTCAGGAAATATGTTTGTTGGTTAACGTCGGCCTATAACCTATGCTGGCACAGCATAGCGTAGTCTGTTCGTGTGTGGTCGGCACCTCGTTCAGCCTACATAGCCGCATTATCTGAGAGGTGTTCTTCAATTTCTTGAGGCGTTTGGCTATCCTGGTAAAAAGTTTTTTTAAACGTAACCATTGTCGCTCGTTTGCTGTAATTCTGAAACGTTGCCAATATTTTCACTTCATACATATTTACTTTGTTATGTCGGGTTAAAATATGTCCACATAGCCACTTACATTAGTGGAGTAAAGGTCACGAAAATTTACTCTTTCGACGAAAATTATTCTTTTAACAACACAGAAAGCATTATTGTCGGAGACTCATGTACATTAGTTCCACCAACTGTGAACACTTTTAAATATCCATGCAAAATTGACATAAATGTAATCACCTTCGTTCGTTCGGCAGAGCCTACTAGTTTAACCATATTTTTATTTTACAATTCGTAATTCTGCGGATTGTTGTTAATGGTTGACAAAGTTTGTTCGTTTATATTTCCCAGGAAAACTAAAGGGACAATTATATAACGTACATCGTGTTATATAATCGCCAAAAGTATTACCTCGTGCCTCCCGTATGAAATACGACGAAGATGTATTGCTTCAGTTTTTGTTTACCCAATAAACCACTATAAGTTCAGGCAACATTCCGCCACGTGCCTTGCAAAAAAAAAACCCAAAAAACAAAAAGACCAAACCACTGGATGGTTTCGAATCAACAACCTCTCGGCTCATGCTACGCGTCACGTATGAGTAAACCGAATTGTCAATGGTTCGTCTGGCTAAATGGTTAACGCGACCGAAACATATACCTATTTCAATATAAAACGGTCGTGGTGACTAGCCAATTATGGATTCAAATCATAGCCGAGTAAAAAAAATAGTGGCCGAATGATTAACGCTACCGATACAATTCTATACAAAAACGATCTTGGTCATGACGAGCCCTTTAAGTGTCGAAGCTTGCCGCTAAAGAATAAATAATCAAAAAGGTTCAAGGCAGGGGGCGGCAACCTGCGGCTCTTTACTTTCTTGTGGTGCGTCTTCCGACTCTTATTATTTTTCTTGCTATATGAGTAGCGGGCGCTTAATGAGTTTAATAGTACATAAGTGAAACAAACAGAACACTCGCCTCTTTATCTCACACAGTGTTGTTTCCCTTTTATTGCGAAATTACTATTATAGTTTTGCGACTCCCAGTGATTTTTTTGTGTGGCATATAGGTTAAAATGGCTCTTCATGTGCAAAAGCTTGCCGACTCCTGGTCTAAGGGACGAGCCCATCATTGGTTCGAACCTCAGCCCGATCAAAATATAATTGGGCGAAAACAGGGCCGGGGGCGATTAACGACCCAGCAACCCTTAGCCTAATGGTTTTTTTATCCAGCTTGGCAAGCAGTTATATAAAACTAAACAATTGACTTACGTTCTCTTATCCGCCGTTAAAACATAAATGATTATATAAGCCGTTGTGATCCTTTTAGTTTGTAATGGATTACTACATCCTTCGTTACTTAATGAGGCTTGCAAACTGTTTACTTTATTTTATTTATAGCGGAAAGATTGATCAGTAAAGATTCAATCCTATTATACCTCAATTCTGTAGCATTAATTACTAAGTTTATCGTCAGAGATATAAAATTGACTATAAGCTATACGTTTACCTCATAAATCCCCATCATCTTACAGACTTACAGAGATTTAAAAGGACCTATTGTGAAGGTGATGTCAACCCCGCAATAACTTTTTAAACCCTAGTGCGATGTTTATTGTTTATTCTTGATTGTGAAAACAATCTTACGCCACAAAAAAACTTTACCAATCCGCGGGCCATAGTCGGGTACTTCTAGCGCCTAGCATATGTTACGGTTTCATGCTTATTGACGGGTGAAAAACGCAGAGAATTTAAAAAATATTTGGCGTGAAAAAACACTATATGTACAAGGTCGTGTTAAACAGGGTTATTGCAGTGTGCTGGAAACGAGAGACATTGCATTTTGGAACTGTCGTGTTGCAGAGTGCCTAAAGCGATGTCTCCAAATTCAAATTTGTACTTTAAAAGCTCTTTTTTGTGACGTTTCCAATATGTGTTCAAAATTAGCCCAAAATTTGATTACTTTTTCTCCAATTTCTAACACCACTGCGACTCTAGCGGATGCCTTTCCCTCAGCGTTTCGGCTATAGAGCCCAATGCGTATACCATACCTTAATCACCACGAGTACAATACATTAGCATGTAAAGCTGGGGCAAGAAATTTAGGCCATAAAAGAACGACCCTAAAGAGGTCAAATATTAACTTTTGCGTGGGAAATAATCTACATATTATGTCATATTTGTGGAAGCACAAGGGCAGTTCTTGCTCGGTGTAAAACGCCAGGAGTGGCATCAAATGTCAACACCTGCGATTAAGCGTAGAATACTAAATAGATTCATCTCGCAAACTGTCATAATCCGGTCGTGTTTACAAACTACGGTGATATTAAAGTCGGGGTAATGTTTATAACCTGTGGCCCGAAAGTTAATTTTCAAAGCGTATCGGTCGGTGCGACCTGTATCCTTATCGCCGTGGGAAAGTACTTATCCTTGTTATAGCGGTGCGACCAAAAATATCGATACAAAATAAGCTCGAAGTTCAAAAAAGTTCGATTTCTGCACCGCAGTAACCTTGGACCAGCTTCACAAAATCGTTCATTTTCATTCCAAAATCATTTGTTTAAGTTACGTATTGCGGCTTTGTTTAGAAATGGGCTTAACGTAAACATAAATACCTTCAAAATTTTGCTTAACAGTTTTAAGCTGGTACCCCTTCGTAAACTCGAAACTTTTCCCAACAAAAAATTACTAGGAAATGTACAATTAACACTTTTTTTTACAAAGCTCTGCTCCTATATTACAAAACTGCACGGCTAAACAAAACCCGGAAAGATTAGCACATGCTGCGCTTAACCATACCAACATTGGGGCATCACCACCAACGTTGCTCAGAAAGCACATAAACACCATGACTTAACACTCAAACACCATGACTAAGGGGTACTACTCGTCAGATCCGGCCGCGCTACGAGATCAATTAGATTGGTTGTACGTTACTAAAGCCCATAAGTCATCGACCACTAATAACCGTGTAAGTTTCTCACTCGGTATTTTTGTAAACTTTGTAAATTTCCGTGTTCTCAAAATGTTGTTTGCGAGTTCAGCGGTTTCTAAGTGTGTAATATCATTGTGATCTGCCAGATTGACCTTTCGAAGGGAAGCATAACCGCGTACGACGATAGCCGAATGGTTAGCGCGGCCGATTCATCAACAATATGACATGTAAAAACGACCTGATGACACGATGTTGGAACCAGGCCCGGCAAAAACAACTTGTGCATACATTTCGGCTTGGTGAAAGTTATGTATAAGCACCGCAAATCCGGTTCAGGTATTTTTTGTGGATTTTGTTCCAAAAATGCTATCTTGCGCAACATCTTATCAGTCAAACTTAATATTTACATCGTGCATGATTAATTATATTTTGCGTTCTCGCCTGTGCCGGCCATAAATTAAAATCTTAATTGAGTAAAATTAAATACAAAGCACACATTAATTTTAGTTAAGATCGCGTTGTACTTTTTACAGGACAAATTTTTAAACTCATGAAGGGCTTACTTTATTTTTTTTCAATTAACATACTGTCCGTGAATTAGGCGTGCGAACCACTCGGCAAATAAAAGAATATTTAATTTTCCGGGGCCTAGTTTTTAACTTGACACAACTGGTTCCGCGACTGTTCGTTCTAGTTTCTGCGTAAGAGTTGATCGCGAAAATCGTTCGCCCACGCAACCACGACTCAAAACTAACTTGGGAAATTCAATCAAAAGAAAGCGGCGAAACTATTTTCACTGAAAAAAGTGACAAGTCAAGATTAAAAAAGCCATTAATCCACATCGCTTCCAGTTCGTGGGCCATTTTAGTCTGTTTTAGTTTATGGGCGGCGGAGAAATACACATTGAAGAATTTATTTGCGGATAACTCAAGTACATCGTGCCGAAGGGCGCTGCTAATCCTTTTATAGTTTGCGGTTCGCCGTCATAATATCATAATAAACGCACGAAGAAAATGTCATTTAAATGCTTAAAATACGTTATCTGAAAGGGCACATATTTTAAATTACAAAATCTAATGGAGTAAACCGGACATCAGTCGATATAAAACTTTATGGTTTTAGGATGGGATAATTATGTTCAGCTCCGTGAATTGGAAAACCAAGGGTGTTAACACATGAGCAGCTCGCGCCCACCGTAGGGTTACCAGAGCAATTACAATGTGTTGTGTATGATTCACACATTCCTTCAATTTGGTAAAACTTATTAATCCGCTGGGTTCAGGAAATTTCCGTTTATTGCCTTGCATAAGAACATAACCGAATAGCTAGCGAACAGTTTCAAATCTACAACGGTTGACCACCAGACTAACCGGTCGAACAAAAAATGGTGTTAAGGAACACACGGACGTAACAGTAAAGCTCATAAAATGTGTAAGTAGGTCATCGGGAAATTGTGCCTCGCATTGTGACTGGTCAAGTGTTGTAATTGAGTTTGGATCAATAAAAAAGGAAGAAAACTGCACACTAAAATCAAGATTATGACTATAAGGTTAGTATCAGGGCTGAAGTTAAAGTTTAAGCTAGTTCTATGATTAATTTTCGTGTATGGGTCTGGCAGAGAATTAGTTTCCTTAGTTTTAGTAAGTAGTTTTTCTTTTTTCCCCATTTTCCTCCATTTAGTGTTGCCCTTAACTTACAGCAGAGCGTTTCGGCCACCACTGAAACAAAAATTGGGTCTGGGATGTCAGCATAAATTAAAAAAATAAACTAAACCAAACTGGGGTCTCGAAGCCTAATTTTTGGGTCTCTAACTTTAATCACAACCTTAAAGATTATCCTTTGCTTAACCCGGCCTTAATTCTAAGTCGAGCCATAAGGTTTATTATTAAATAATGTGAGTCCGCGTGTGTGGTCAAGCATGCAATCGCCAGCGGGGATATGCTAGTTCAAAACCAGTCACTTGCTTGTCGCGTGAATTCTTTGCCAAAGCTTTTTTATAGGTTTTCACAACTCAGTAGATTTTGGTAAGTTGTATAAAAATCCCATTCAAACTTTGTATCAAGCACAACGCTCCGTTACAGTTTCGGCAACTTGACCGTCGTAATGTCAGTAGAAAAACACAGTTATGCATAAATCCGTCAATATACTTCAATTTCTCTTACGCCTAAAGTCGAACATAGTACTACACCTCATGCCTGTAGTCAAGCACAGGAATACAACTCATGCCCAAAATCGAGCACAGTAATACACCTTATGTCCACCTTGTCCACCCAGCAGCATGAAACAGTAGACACATCCATCCATAACGTTTTCTTTTGACACATTCATTCATACAGTTGACACATCCATCTATAACGCCCGAGACGGACGTCATTGAAGTAACACCCATACGTTTAATAACTTGGTTTCTGTTTTTGTACATTACTACCTTTGTATTGAATAATTTGCAGTTATCTCTGTGTATTCACTACTTCACGCGGACTATATTTATATTGACCACTGAGCATTGATTTACGTAGTGTGTTTCTGTTAAGAAGCATTAAACACTCCTCTTCATGGATTTATATCGTCCTAATTTTTGTTTTGTTTTAACAGTATTATTTTTGCCTAGTTTTTATATCTCTATTCTTTACCGTGTTTTAACGACTGTTCGTTTGCCGTCTTTTCACGGTTCTGTGTCCTGATGTGCTTCATTTGCCAATAATTCATACTGGGGCAAAATAAACGAAACTTTAATTTCTACTGAAAAACAGATGAAAAGTTAAGGAAGGTTTTGTGAATAGCCCTGCCACAAATCACTACGTTACGCTTGCTTATCTTCCACTACCGACCCTGATACCACATGCTGACCTTTGTAAATTACCTCCGGCTTTCGCAAATTGCACGTATCCTCGTAATGTCGTCTTGTGAACTATATCCTGTTGAACCTTTGTACAGGTGCAGCGCGATGCTATCGTATACATCGCAGGCATTTAGATATAGTAATAATGTCTTATTGCAATGTCGTGGCATCGAATTTCATATTAAATGCAGTAATGGAGCGACGTTACATAAGCGTTGAAGGTTTTATTTATTTTCCGATAATCGTTATGTCTGCGGTGAACTTGCTGATCCTGTTACAGTGTGAGACAGTAGTGGTTAACAACATAGTTTAAGTTTAAAAACCGATTCTTGGAAGTACAGATCTCACTTTTATATAATATTAGCCCCGTCGGTTAGCTCATACGTGAAAAAACATTGGACGGTCAGTTGAAAGATAGTGGGTTCGAAACCGATTGTTGAGTTGTCGGTGGTGTCGTTTTGTAAGCTAAGCTACCTTGTTCACGGTGTTTAAATCTAATGGATAAAACAAATCAATCTTAAGCGACACACTACAATAGATTCGGCAACCGCACCCTAAGCACGAGTGATCTATGTAATAAAAATACCATAAAAACAGATTTTCTAATACACGGCAACCTTTTACAAAACCCTTTGTCTGGATTTCCTTATCTGACAGGACACAAATGAACCATCTAACCCTTATCCATTATGCAAAACATACTAGCACAGTAACTGTGGCAGACCCACTGTATGTTTAAAATTGCGGATACTTAATGCTATACGCATATGTGGGAATGTTTGTTGTCCAAGTTTGAAAACGATTAGAACTCTTAAACTACGTCAAGCGCAATTTCGGGTAGGCTCTGACGTGCAACATAAGATGTTCATGTTTACCCCGGGGTGGGAAAACTCTGTGTTGGTTAAACCACGGGAATTCTACAGATTGCCTCATGCCCATACTTGGTAAGGAAATTATTGAAGTGTGTTCTCGTTAACGCAAGGATTCTAACAAAGTACAAATCCGTGTGACACAAGCGAGAATAACCAGATCGAATTTCATTAATTCAAACCCTTGGTTTTATAAGAGCATAATAGGTTTGGAATCTGATCTGTAAAATAACAAGATATCCTGTAAAGCTTACGCAAGTTCCAGGATAGACCACACTTTGTTGGTACAAAAAATGTATTGACACTTTTTTTGATCGGATAGCGTTAGTAGTACGTTCACGAATATTGCGGCGGGGAAAACGGATGAAACATCGTAACACTTTGAATACTGCTGTGTATGATTAGCGGGGTAATTCTCATAGAGCGTTAACAGTGAACGTCGCTGCGAATGGCGTTTCACACCGAGTCGTATTGCGGGCTGTCAGAAGGTTCACAGTGGAAGCGGGGAAACAAAAATGGGGCCAAGAGAACGGCATAACGAGCTCTGATCACCGTAATCAGACTAAATATTGGCGGCAAGGGCAGCGGTATTGAGTTCCGGAAATCATAAAAAGTTACTTTTGGAGAAACGAGCAAACACTGGGTGGTGGTCGGAAATAGTCCCGGTTTCGTTTAATGTTCTACTGTCAATCAACCGCAAACCGCGGTAGAAGATATGGTCAACAACCGCGTACCGGTTCAGCAGTGTTGATTGATACTCGTCGGGGTCTTTGTTGTAATGAACCGAGCAATTTAGCCCCAGGCCGACGTTCAAAACTTCGAGTTCTGGTTCAAATGGGTTCAAGTTAAAGTCACCCATAATTATAACAGGTGTGCTCTCGTTCAACTGGCGGACTCTTGTTGCAACTAGATTGAGCTGGAGACGCGACATCTCGGAAAGGGGAGGGTTTGTCCAGTTCTTAAATACACCGTGGAGGTTAAAGACAAAAAGAGTCGAGTTCGGAGATCCGCTTTGGTCGAGTCGAATCTCTGTCTCTGTCACGGAATAATGGGGCAACTTACGTATCTTATCGCTGGGTAGGATTGTAGCTTTGTGGTTCGCAACCTCTAACCTGGTTAACAAGCCTACCCCGAGACTAGATTTCAAAGGATGAACTCCCTGATAACCGCGCATGCCCACCAGCGAGGCTTCCAAGTACCCCAGTATATCTTTTCCGCCCCAGTATGCCGGCAGAGCGTCGGATTCTTGCAGCCCAACAACATCAAGCTGCATGTGCCGGATTACCTCACTTACACACGGAAGGTTATCACGACCGTGTAGATCGTGACCGAATTGAACGTTCCAGGACATAACATCGATGGTGTCCGAGCCTTTATGAGAACCGACTGTTTTTCCGAAAGCTCTAATCGAACCGCTGTGTTGCGCAATACACTGGCTTGGAAGGAGAGATGTGCCAACAGCTAGTGATATGCACAATACAAGGAGTATAATTGTGACAGTGATAACTACTTCCCCATGTTGGCGACATTTTTGCTGGACAAGCTCCGAGCAAGATGAAGGTGCGATTTTCTGACCATCCTTCGTGGATGGTTTGTTGTCGGATTTTAGTGGTTCTAGAAAGATCGCGGCGACAGATGCGGCGCAAATGAGTGCGATTTTCGTGCCAAGTATGACGTCCATCCGCGCGAAGAATATCAAAGAGATCTTGGGATTGATGAAGAGGATGAGAGCAACGTGGAGTAAAGTGAAGCCCAATCCTGTAAACCAAGCTATAATGCCCGGTATCACGGACAGACAGCATGACCTTTGTGAACTTTGTAACGTCACAACCGTCCTTGTTGCGTCAAAGCAGGCGACCAATGCAGTAGGCATAGTTAGACTGATGAGACAGGACCCAGGAAATGCCCAACCATTCTCAGCTCCGTTCAAAATCATAGCGGATGCGGCGGACAGCAGAATGACCATGATTCCGATTGACGTCAACCCTAACACGCGTTCCCTTGTTGTAATCTGCACGACAGAGAGAAACTAGTTGGTGTCAGGGTATTGGATTAGATACAAAACTTAAATGAAACAAAACAGGCTTTTACTAGACTATAATGGAAGTTCCAATTTTGTCAAAATATATTAACATAGTTAGGATTTATCTTAGGGAATTTTTCTCGGACTTGCGTTTCAGTCATTTAAATTAGGGGATATTACTGTAATCTTATATTTGAGAAAGATCAATTCAACCACGTTAAGCTTGTGAGTCACCAAAATATCACCTAAAAACTTTTGAAGAAAGTGAAAACAAGTTATTTGATATATATAAATACACTGATTTTCAGAATATGTTCAGTGTTTGACCAGTAACAAACTGGTGATTCATAAGAAACAATCAATCAAAGCTAACGTCATAATCCCGTAGCTTACCTTACACGAAGTGGCGCAGTAATTTGTCTTGTCCATCAAAATTCCAACGATGGTTCGACCCGGTTTAAACAAGGCAAATATCGCTCCAACCGCATACAAAGCGATTATTACCATACCCATGGGGTAAGGGGATTTCCCTCCGAGTCGACAGAGCAACGACGGCGAACTGAAAACCCATAGAAACAACATTAACACAGCACCGGTTGCAAGACCGGTAAGAACCGCCACGCAAGTTATCAGGAATTGAACACCAGCAGAAGCTGATTTAACGGTTTTATCTCCGGTTAGTTGTGTCCTGCTCACATCCAGAGTAGAATCGTTGTTTTTTGACTCGACTACTGTTGAAGTATCTGAGCACACGGAAAGTATGGTGATATCAGGTTGACTTCTAGAAGGGCCGGCGGTGTCAACCTCAAAACTGACCACTTTTTCCGATCTACTGTTCGTTATTTCGATCTCGGTTTCAACCACGGTTGAACCGGTGGATTTCCGGGAAGGACTTTCCTCATTCCCAGCACGACAGAAAGGCGCAATCGCCTCCAGCACGTAGACAGGTATTGCGTATGCGATCACGAACATGAGTAGTACACACGGCGCCTGCCACGTTTCGTAGAAAACATTTAGAGAGCCAGAGCACCACCGGACACACATAATAATAAATACAGCAAGCAGGAATTCTGTTGCCCGGTGATCTGGTCGGAAATCCAAGTCAACTTTCGGAAACAGTTGGTTGCGACAAGACTTTTCCCCCGTGCACCTACAGCTTCGTTTCTCTGAACTGAATATTGGGCTTTTAAATGTCCACAGTATAACAAACGGCACAAACGCAACCGATATACCCAATAGCACTGTTCTTGTAGATGGGGAATTCCCGAGCGCTGTGGTGGATACGGCTAACAGCGCGAAAGGAGCGAAAATTGAGAAAATCAGTTTGACTTCAGGCGGTGGGTGGATATTTCTCACGTGTGGCACGCACACCATCAAAGGTGTAATGCAGGTTGCGGCGAAAAACACAGCCGCAGCCCACAAAGAAAACCCGCTTGTCCCCGGAGCGGTAAAATGCCACATATCTGCTTCCACGAAGCCCATCGTCACGCACCAATTAGCTAGAATGATCACCATGTAACCACAAATAGTGAACGCCTGGGTGTGTAGTGGCTTTTCATCGGACGAAGCCATAACCACAGAATACCCCTAAATGAAGAACCTAAAATAAAAACAAAAAATAAGTATTAAATTGCAATAAAAACTGACTTTAACTCCAAAATATGAGTCTCAAAAATGGCATTTTGGTAGAGAATGCAACATAAAATTAAAGCAACAAAAGTGTCAAAATGATAGCTTAATTTTCCGATAAGCGAGAAAATAGAGAAACGTCACAGGAATTTGTTGCCCGCGGTGGCCAGACTGTATGACATGATTCAGCGGCGTAACCTGCCACGCGTCATAAGAATTATTTTATATTAATCTGTTCGATTATTGGCCATTGCAAGAATGTGTACAAAAAGCGTCAAAACATGATTGGTTATTCTATTTTAACACTGTTTGTGATCGGGCGTGCAAACATGTTGCATGTCTTAAAATAAACACAAACTTTTGACGAATATTACGACCTTTATATCGGTTCACGATATGCAAAAAAACGGTATAAGGTCAAAACCGTAAAACGAAATTCGACCTTCCAGCAAAATTTACGACCTTTATATTATTACATGAATATGCAGAGAAAACAGTATAGGGTCAAGACCCGGTAAAAGCAACACAACACCGGTGAGGCATTGAATAAAAATAATTTCAGTGCAGCATCAGTGAAAAAAGTGGCCAGGAAAGTGTATCTGGATGTTTATATCGCCTATACATCACACCAAGAAGTGTCAAGGGGTTAATTAAACCAATACTTTGAAAAGCAATTTCGGCCAGTTTCTAAGTAATTTAAGCGCTAGAGTAGTACGCGTTGTTTCTTAATTACAACAAGTTAGTGGCCAAGTTAGTCTTAGTGGCCGATATCAAATAATACCAAACGTATTCACGCCGTGTTATATAACTTATATATTCCAAAATTAACGCAAATACGACACTTAACATATGCATATTCTGTACGTTCCGTTTAATACGCACAGGCTTTTTACCCTACACACGTAACTACCGATAAATTTCAAGGAAAATATTTCAAATTATAACTTATTCATCGCCACCACAGCACTATACCTGTGTTTAAGTGGATGTAGATTGTCTGTTACATAGTTTTGTGGCTTGAAATTGCCTACGACTAGGCACCTCGTAGTTTTGTTAAACACAAAAAGGCAACTAACTCACCACTTGGAAACACTTACATTCAAACAGCCCTTAACAAGTTTTCAGATTACAAACGATTTGAAAATTAAAAAAAGGTGGCGGTTCGTTCATTCATGCGGAACGGTGTTAAAACACGTATTTTGCCGAAAGTAAATTGAATCGAAGCGTCAAGTAAAACAATGAACACGGTAAAAAGTAAATACCACATTCTTTCAAACACAGATTTACGACCAAATGTTTACAAGGATCTAATACTTTCATCCCTTTTACGGCCATCTTACTGTTTGGCGTGGACGTAAAAAACTATATAGATACCTACGTATTTTTAGAATGTGTGAGTGTTCTTGAGCATCAAGTTCAATCATCAATGTATGTTATTAACGCAACAGTTATTTTGCATTTGTAAATATAGTTCACAATAAAAAAACATACCATAAGGGCATTAAAATGCGGGCAATGTGTTGTTGGTTTAAACCAATACATGGATCATATACATTGCTTTCTATTCGCATTGTAAGGTAAATATATCGCCATTATCATGGTTGTAATATAGACACATAACTGAATCTACTATCAAGAACTCACTAAAATGTACATAGCGGTAAAAATTATCATTAGAACAAGGTGTTAAAGCCAATTATTACATGCGTAGCCAACTGAAGATACACGTGAAAGGATATTACGTAATGGGGTCAGTTGTAACAACAAAGTAGCAACGGAATAACAAAGCATATATACTGAATACCAATCCATTTCGTCCAAATTTACTCTGATATCATTTTGGCAATGTGTTCTTAAGCTAGTTTGTGATACTTTATACCCGAGTCAGTTCGTTAGCACGTTTGAACGTTGAAGTACGAAACCTAAAACTCAATACGACCACACCAGAAGGTAAAATAAGACGTTTGCCAAGACGTGATAATGTATAAACTATTGTTATTTCAACTAGCCTCATTAATTTGGCTATAAAACTGCTGGAAAGTTTACTGCCCGAATTAAGTTATGCATATTTTAATAGTATCTCACCAAACAAAATATTTCGAAACTTGGTCTGCGCAAATATTAAAATTTGAACACGAAATGGAGTCGAACTGAACATTATCTATACGCTCTAATACGTGAAACAGGTTTTTGCCACAAAATTTCAGCTGGTTAGGTTAAGCTATCAGCAAAGTGACCTTTTCACATACAAGACCTACTCGGTATACCATTTCAAACACCACCGGTGACAATAACTTCCGTTTGCCCGAGTTGACTTGTTTCTGTCCTGCTTGCAAATAATTATCACAATGGAGATACACCACTATAACTGAAAAGAGGAACTCAGAACTAAAATAAGAGAAAAACTTATCTTTCTAACGCGAGGATCAACTTAAACCCACCGGTATTACTAACTCCGACAGGTTAAAAAATTGCGACCGGCGTTTGGGTATTTTGGCGTGCAGCGCTTTCCCTCCATTCCGTTCTATCCAGACAGGTGTAGCAGTTTTAACAGAACCAAGCGAGTTTCTGGCTAACGTTCTTTTTTCTTTTGCGGTTTGCAAATTGCCTCAAGCCCAATTTCGCTTTTTTCAAGTTGCCGCAATCTGACCCCGAATGCAATTCTTACACCGGCCATGCAATATCGGCCTCACGCGCTCAACAATGGGAACTATAATTGGATGAGTTGTTTGAAGCAAGTTACTGTTTGTTCTTGTGGCAAGATTGCACCTCTAAATCAACATTCTCGCTTTCCCCGTCTGACATCAACTTGAATTGTCAATAAATTTTCCCGCCAAAATCAACATTGCAACTTAAAATAATGCAAACATAAGTTACCCCTGTATATAAATATTAACGTTGCGTATAATCTACCTAAAACAAACTTTATCGGCCATTACCTTATAAAGTACACTGTACAAGATAAACTTAACAATTAATATGAGATGATAAAGGACCATTGTACGGCATTCTAACAGATACATGCGGTGGTTAAACAAAGTTTTACTGATTTCATCTGTGTTATTATATTTGGAATAAAATCCTAGGTTTTAGGCTTTGCAAGTTGCAAGTTGCAACCTAAAACCAAAAACACCATAAAGTATTTCTCGTTGCTTTGCAGATGTTATTTGCCGTCTTCACTGTATATGAACCGGGGGAAAACTAAAAGGAGGGAAAAAGGATGTGAAGAAAATGCACACTAAATTAAAGATTAGGGCTTTTAGATTAGTGTTACGTCTGGGGTTAAAGTTACCGTTAGTTATGGGGTTCAGATTAGTGTTTAGAGCAAAGTTAAAATTAGGTTACCTAGTTTCATTAAACAGTTTTTCTCCTTCCTTTCTTACCCCCTTGTTTCCCTACGAACCTGTTTCGACGAAAGAATGTAGATTCTTTGCCACAAGATATTAGCGGTTGTAATGTGCACGAACTATAAATTCACAAAATCATGCGTAACCAGTATTTCTGCCGTTCAAGTATTACCTACACCTGTTACCGTTATGCTTGAAATCATTATTTAAAGTTTTAAATAAAAATATGCAAATGGCGTTCTTAAATGACGTTTTTAACCAAAAGACGTATTTTACTGGGTTGACAATATATAATTTAGTTATATTGCTTCAATTTAGTTAAATAATAATATAAACATTTTTAGTTCTAAATTCAAGTTCAATATTCGATTAAAAACAACAAATATTTTGTACTTTAGTAATACTTTTTAATAAACAATAAATACGAGTGTCGTTAAATAAAGGGAAATGGTAAATAACTGGGCAATGATAAATAAAAAATAAATTATTCAAGTCACCAGCTTCTCAAAGTTAAACAGTTGTACAGGTATATAGTTTGATTTAATCTAATCGTACAGCGTAAACCTTCAAAAAACAATCTATTTAATTTGCCCGACAGATCCACATTTTTTGGAATCCGTGCTAAATCTATTACTGAAATACACATATGGCGTGTTTATTCGTGATCGTAGAAACAGATTAAGCGGAAATTGACCACCCGACGTAACTTTAAAGGAGTTCGTAAAAGCCCTATGTAAATGAATGAAATTTACATTTTAAGTCTTGACGAAAAAAACTAAAATTATAGTGTTTCTCTGATCAAAGAAATTACAAATAACTTTTCAAATTTTTTTATATATATTCCGTATATATTTGATAAGGATTTTATATAATTGTTTGGACACGGTTTGGGGTCTTGCTAAGAGAAAATGCTTTTAAAAACTCGATTATAGAAAACATTGAACTACTGCTTCAATTAAATTTTAAAATCCAACTTTGTCAGGAAAATAAAGACTATCGAGATAAACGCGACAAAGTTCCCACGTGGTTATATACAAAACAAAGGGCCGATTCATATCACTATACTTTCTTCCATAATAAGTGAAATATTAACAACACAAAGTTAAAAGCTTAGTTAAATTTTATTGTAGTGGACATGACGAAAACGAAAATACCTCTATAGAAAATAGACACATCATATTTGGGGTAAATGTGAGAAGAGTATTTTAGATGTGCTCTATTAGTTATTGGTGTAAGGCAGTGGTTCTCAAACTTTTCCAGCTCGTGGCACACCAAGAAAATTTAAAACAAATCGCGGCACACTTGAACAAAACAAATTGAATCAAGGAATTTTATTCAGGAAATTTTAATAGGATGTGTGTGCCTGTCGTTAGGCACACATAAGATCGCAACGAGGTTCCATTTTTGACAAACACAACCGCATTTCGTCATCAATTCCAACTGAGTACTCAATAAAAGTTTAAATGGGATCAAATAACTAAAGTTTGCTTATGGAATAATCTTATTGATAAAATGGTTTCTCTCCTGTCATCTAGGTAGTTTTCGTGCTGACAATCACCCTTAATCCATCGCTACCCATAGCAATATTGTGTACTCTATTTGCTACTAAACTAGGGAAAATACATTTCTGTGCATTAAAGTCGCGTATGACCAATTTGCCCATTCGTAACATAAATAGGTTTCATACATAATTTTGCAAAATTCCAAAACGTTTGGCGGCGCACCTGAGAATCTCAGACGGCACACAGTTTGAGAAACACTGGTGTAAGGACTGTTTTGTTCGGGTAAAGTCGTCATTTCAGCAGTCTGCATTTTGAAGCAGCTTAGCAGCATTCCTCCACCGGTATTTAACTGCAGTTATAAACAGTTAGAGGCGAATTCCACCTACAAAGCGGTTTGTGCAAACAAATATTTAAATCTCTCGAAATCTGTATAAAGATCATATCTCCTTTTTATTAAGTACGAAATTATTTTAACTTTGCCAAAAGTTTTTGGCATAAACAAGAAAAATTGCCAACGGCAAAATATGGTGACATTATTCAACATGTTGCCTTTTTCGGTAATTTCTAAAATTTTCGGGTTAGAAGTCCAAAGGTTGATAATACGTACACGGTATACTGGCACAAACTAAGAGCTGTGTGTTATATAACAGGATCAAGGATGTAATTTTACTTGAATATATGTCCTCCTCACAATCATAAAAAATAGCTCTGGAATATCTTAAACTAGGACAAAACGAATTTTAAATAAAGACTTTGGAATTAAATTACTACCAATCACAACCTTATCTTGGATTAACGTTATTTACTGCTAGTAAACTTCTGCATACAAATATTTTACTGCAATATGTATGCAGTTGTTACGTCACATTGGCTTATTATTACTCACAGAACTAAAAATAGAGCTGTCACAATGAATCCATTGACCATTTGACATTCAAAAATTAAAATTTTGCTAGTTTGATTTGTAAATACTGGTAAACAACTAGTAACTGCTATACATTTTACATCTCTTTAATGTCCTTTCTTCTGTACGTTTTACTGCACCGTTAACCGTTCAGTACACTATAGTACCCTAGGTTAATGTCATTCTAAAACGTGGCCTGTACTACCATTTGTTTGACAGTTTTAATGACAAAATTTATATTAAAACCTGTGTCGAGCATATGTACTGTTTGCTCTCTGTTTGTTATGAAATTGGTTAGATTAATACCACGGGAAATATAGCACAATGTCAAAATTAGCCAATATCCTGCTGAAAACAAACAGTGCCATTACTGTAGGCTGTTTATATATGCTAAAATCTTAACGTTTTAGTCCAATAGTTTTATACACGTGTATAATACTGATCAGCACGTTAACAATATTACTAAACTACCAACTGTGCGCCTTTAGTCTATTGTTTTCAAAGAATATAATAAACGCCTGAACGAACGGTTAAGGCTAGTAAGCTACAATGAACCGGATAGCACCAGTAATATGATATCACACGCTATTAGTGGCCCGGTTGATATCAAGCCAGTTCTGCGCAATATACAGCAGAAACGAACCTGTACTGCCTAAACTTGACGTAAGGTTCTCTAGGCTAATACCTTCGCACCCTTTGAACCAACTGGGTAGTATACAGTGCTAGAGTCAGGGGATCTATTACTCCCCACTGCTTTTTAGATTTTAATGTGTGTTGTCTAAAATTTAGTCCAATACTTTTTTCATAATAATTGTGTTTTTACAACAATTATATTTTTTTTGTAATAATGTGTTTGATCACAGTGTCGGTATAATGTTACACTAGGGTTTGTTATAATATACGATTTAGTTTTTTTTGCTGATGCCATATTAGTATTGGGCCATAAGGGAGAAACTCATACTTTCACAGGGCGTGTTTAAAGTCTAAGTTTATTTTTTTAAATCAAAAGAAATATATTCCAATTTCAAAATAAAAAAAAACTTCCGTATATTCCGTTTTTTTGTAAAAGTTTTAGAGTCACACCAATTTTTTTTTATTAACAATACAACTAATAAAGGATACCTCATTTACTAGTAAACTGATTTTTAAAATTTTAAAAAAGTGGTGTTTAAAAGCATTATATATATTTTTGCCATTAGAAAAAATCATTTATCTTTGATTCACGGAAGTGTAAAAAAAGATGAGCGTTATCACACGGACAATCGTCAGCTAAACTATGTTTTGTATTTTTATCGTGTGTGCCATTTTATCCTATTCTTGGTATACCATAACACAAACCACGACAATATATACTATAGGCAATATTTAAAATACGAAAAAGAAAAAAAAATCAAATTTTATAATAACAAAATTTGTATAAAATAATTGTGATGTATATTGTTTTGTTCCGTTTTTTAAACTTATTTAAAATACAAAGATAACCGTGACAACATACACAGTCGTTTTCTATTTTTTTAGGTATAATATTAGAATCATTCGTTATCCTCGATATAATAAAACTCATTATAATATTTAAAACTCATTACGACATAACGGCCATGTCACACCACATGGAACACGTTATACTGTACCACATAACAAGTTTTTTTTGTTTTCAGCCGAAAGATACTTCTCATTTTTAACCGACACATCCTTAAATTCTTAGATTTATTAATTAGGTAAACTCTTTTGTATATCACAAAATGTCAAAGATGGACCAGTATATAGAGGTTTGACCAAATTGCACCAATGTTAACCTTCCTTGCATTTCTTGTATAAATAAATTTGGCAAACGCGTAACCCGTGTTATAACGTTGCATTTAAAGCTTCCGCAGAGGCTTATGCGCTTACTCTGTAACTAACTTTGTGTGATATTTTCCGCCATCTGTGCATAAACCGTTTTTAATTTACGTTAAACGCAAGTATTTTAGCTGCTTCAGTGTTAGGGGCACGCAGTAATAGCCGACGATGATAGACTGGGGTTTCTGAGGTCAAAAGTGTTCAAAGCCCAATCTTCCTCACTCACTAGGTTACAAATGTTGCCTATCAATCAATCAATTGATCAATTATATACAACATACATCAGATCCTGGTCTGTATTTACAAGATACGAAAGGATTTTATTTTATTCCGTGGTGTAAGCCAACAACATTTAATATACATCTGGGTTAAATATACCTTAGTTTTTTATTAGTTAATTTGTGTAAAATTTCATCGCCGTGACATTTTATTGCGTACGAATTAGAGAGTACCTTGTTTATAGGATACATAAAAAATAAAAACTGTTACACATTCGGATCTACTAAATCGAGGCAACTGCAATTAAGTATTTTCTGTTTGCGCGACATACGAATTCCACCATGTCTGATAAAACCCCCGGCGTAGAACAAAGCCTTTATTCCACTCCAATGTCCTATTGTAAGAAACAAAGAGCTGAACCGTTGTTTTACCGAATGGTTAATATGGCCAATTTATATACTGCTTCCTATTTAAAAAATATCGGTGTCAGTGACGAGGCCATCATTCGTTCGAAACTTAGCTCAGTAAAAATATTAAATAAACGAAGAAGATTCATAAATCTTAATTAATCAAATAAGTGGCATGAAATAGAGAAACTTCTTTTAATCATTTATATTGTACTTGGTTTGGAGGCACAAGTGGCAATTTTAAACAATCACCAGAATATCGCGTGCACGCAGTCGGATTAAAGTAGTTTTTACATTGTATTGCACACAACATTGAGAAAGGGAATTTTGTTTTGGATTAAACCATTAATTTCAATCGGGTTTAAGAAAAAACTCGCAAAATGTCTTGCCGTGGATGAAATACACGCACGTACTTAATATATTTGAATTGCTAAAAGCATGGATTAGAACACTTTTAACGCAAAATGGCCACAATTAATATATGATAAATGTAGAGTGTGGTGGAACATTATGTCACAGTATATCTATGCACGGAAGCAGAGGTATGTTGTCTTGCTCAGCATGTATTGTTTAGGGCGTTTTGATTGTTGAATGGTAATTGTTATAAACCGCACAGCAAGCACAGCATATCGGTTGTTATTCCCCTTAAACATTAACATTAAAATATATATACCTGTGATGTAAATATAATGATGATGTGATATAATCGTGGTTGTTTGACGTACACAGAAGTAAAAAGGGTTTAAAGTTTCGACAAACGTACACAGAATATAAATATATAAAGTTTCGACAAACATTGTTTAATACTTTCCAAAAATTTTAATACTTTGACGATAAACGATTACGTAAGAATAAAGTATAAAAAACGGACTTGGTAGTATAGGCAGTTAATATTTAAATACCGTTCGCTGGCAATTGCAGTGTGTTTTTAGACAAGCATATTTTCTCAGTTCCATTTTTAACGTCTTATTTGATTTCACTAACAGAGAGCATTGTGCTTGTGCGTTGGCCAAAGAAACGCGTCCTATTTCAATCGACCCTACATGTTAATCTATTGTAAGGCTGGGCGAGGTGCATCACCATACGATGCTGGTAAAAACGTCTGCAATCGACACCGAATGAGCGAAACGTTATTCGGGTAGGTGTTTTGTCGGCTCGCATTAAAACGAACCAAGCAACGGATCTGAGTAGTCATAGGTGGTCTTGACTACAAATTGACCGTATAAAAATCAACTTGGTAACGTTAGTTTTTTTTTTAATTACTTTTAATTAAATTTTTACCCCTGTATTAAATAGTAGCCAATAAAGCAAATCACAACACAAAAACAGGAAAAGACGGAAAAACAGAAAGTCCTTGAAACATATTTGTTAAAAAATGAATATATATATGAATGAATTTGCGGACGCGGTCGCCAAACTTAAAAAAATAATTATCCAACATACAATTCAGGTATTCCAGAGAACGTGCATAATGTAACGGTACAACTGTACAAGCGATCTTGCTGAGTTAGCACAATGTCATATTAAGCATTCCATAATTTGTGTGACACTTGCAGATTAAACATTCCATAATTTGTGTGACACTTGCAGATTAAGCATTCCATAATTTGTGTGATACTTGCAGATTAATCACGTTGCTCGAGCATACCATCTAGCGGATGGATTTTTCTAAATAAAAACACTCCTATTTGTTGTAATTGGTCCGTTCGCAAGGGCACTTTTTACGAACTGGCTTGCAAGCACATTACAACAATTTTATCTGCCTTGTATTATCGGTTTTTATTGTTTCCGGTTCAACCCAAACCGTCGGAAGTTGTGCATATAAGGATCTTATATATGGGAAAAGCTAGAGAATATTTATTGGATAGTAGGCCTACAACATATAGAGCCTTATACATAATGAGATTTTCTGGTTTTATCCCCGCGAATGGAAAAAAAACGCGAAAGAAATATCACACCGACAATCGCCGAATAAACTCGCGGATTGCCATGCCGAAGGACACAACTGACCACCTGGTACAGACAGCTGGCGCTCTAACGCTAACCGAATGAAAAAAATGTTTTTTTACAACTGAATCATCACCGAAAGGATTTGATTAAATTTTTTTAAAGATAAACTACTTAAAAATAAATAATCAAGAATCATCTTTCGCATTGAAAATATAACAACTCTATATAGTACTTAACGCTTCAGCGATTCGCACCATAGCAACCTGCAGTTTGGATTGACAAGCTTCGGTTTTTGCGAATATTCGATCTAGCTTAAACGTTTACCATTTTTAACTACATATCCACTTAAAATGTCTGAAGTTGAAGAAACCATTAAGAGAATCCAAGGCCACAAGGGCGTGCTAGGAATCATTGTCGTTAACAGCGAGGGAATCCCGATTCGCACGACGCTCGACAATTCGACGACGGTTCAATACGCTGGGCTTATCCACCAGTTAACTTTGAAGGCCAGAAGCACCGTCCGCGACATTGATCCACAAAACGACCTTACGTTCTTGAGATTAAGATCAAAGAAACACGAGATTATGGTGGCTCCTGACAAGGAATATCTTCTCATCGTTATCCAGAACCCATCTGAGTAACTTCGGACAATTAAAAGAAAAAAGTCATGGAATTTCCATTACAAGAACTTCAATAATATTAATGGACATATTTTGCATCCACTGAATTTTAAACTTTAGCAAACAAACATTTTTATTATTTAATGTTAACTTGTTCATGAAATTTTTTTAACTTTGGCTTTCTTTTATATTTGGCAACATTTATGTGCTGGCTTTTAAATATGTTCTGAGTATATTTTGGTTTGTTGTTTATACCGTTTTATTTCTAGCTAGATAACCCTGTGATATAATAATGTAATGTAATAGGGCATATAGCACTACCATTGGGATCGAATTAAACAACCAGTTTCGCTCCCAATCCAAACACAAAAATGATTGCCGCTGAAGCACGATCTATTGACATCACATCAAACAAATCAAAAGCTACAAGCTATCACTTAAAGGTATGCTATATGACTTACTTGTTTACCAATTTTATTTTACTGTAACTATAATGTGTTTTGTTGTAAATATATATAATTAAATACCTGTAGCAAAAATTTTTGCTGACTAAAATACAAAAGTTGGGCTTGATTGACCAATTTTACCTTAATAGGTCAGATGTAAAACATATCTTTATTTATTCCATGTTCCTTAGTTCCAATATATGTTTTCTTATTTTATTTCTATATGCAGTCAGCCATTCCATCAAAACTGACGACTCCAGTCCCTCCCAGCTCTTCTCAACATGGATCTGTGACAAGAAGGAAGACTTCAACTTATTTGAGGTGTTAGGACTACTTAATTCACACTTAATTTTTTCTGGCATCAATCACCTGGGAAATATCTAAAAGGAGGGAAAGAGTAGGGAAACTGCACACTAAAACGAATATTAGGGCATAATGCTTAGGGTCGAGGCTAGGATTAGTGTTAGGGTTAGTTCTTGGGTTGAGATTAGTTGTGGCAGCATTGGAATTGGTTTCCATAGTTTTAATATGAAGTTTTCCTCTTTTTCTCCTTTTAGTGTTGTCCATATCCTGGTCATGTTTGTTTAGTTAAAGGATTTAAATTTTAAAAGAGAATTTATGTATTTAGAAATCAAAGTGTCTTAAAATTTTAATAAACAAAAGTATGGCATGTTAGAAGAAGGTAGCCCGAGTTGGTTATGAATAATGTATAACACACTGCAATAGCTCCTATACCGGACAGCGGATGTATGTGATCTGAAGTTTACATGTTCATCAAACCCCTTGCGTTTTCCTATTTACTGGGATAAACATAAATATCCTATCGTAATCAAAATATTCTGATTCACAGATCTTCAACCAGAGGCTCTAGGAAGTCTGATGCGCTAAAATCAAACAACCCACATTTCAAGTATGTTTTTTTTAATTTATTAGTCTATAATAATTTTGACATTTTTTGCTTTTATACTACAAGATGGCTGTCAAAAAATAGTTCTGTTTTGGTCTAAAAAGAATGATGGAAAATCCCATTTTTTAAATTTTAAATCTCATATAAATTACATGCACACTTGAAGTCCTAATCCTGTCATTCCTAGGAACTTGGGACTGGAGGTAAAACCTGAGCAAGTTGTATGGAAGGGTTGGGAACCAGGAGAGGAATATACTCGGAACCTCACCCTGAAAAATGTTAACGTTAAAACGCAGAAAATAAGGTTTAAACTTAAAATTTTTTTCTGTTCTTTATGAAATATGATATTGAATTTCCCACAATGGAATTTTACTTTGTGGACTCCTAGACACAGCAACAGATTTTACTTATTTAATTGGTTCAAATAAGTCTAAAATGCAGTTAAGCAGAAACTCGACTGCAGGCAGAAGATATTGTGAAAACTCTCTGCTTCTTCGGCTATACCCCAGTATTCAACAATTGTTGTTGACCAGATATTTTTTTGAATTTAACTTAAAATTAAGTGCACAGCATTCATCATAACATTGTGTACCAAACCACATCTTCCAGAGTGCTTTAACATAGTTTTTGTACAACAGAGGTTCATTCACAAACTTGATATTTCAAGGGATAGTTAGTTTAATCAAATCAAAGCAAACATTTTAAAGGGATTTTTCAGTTTTACTTTGTCATTTAACCCAGATACAAAGCCCCATTAAGCCGCTTCTTCAGTACATTGTTTCCGCAAGTTATTGTTCTCAGCGCTGGAACCAGCTTTTCTCTTCCAATCACATTTCGCCCGTTGGACAAGGTAAAGTGGGGTCAGCATTTGGCTATATTTATATTTAATATATTGGGTGGTATGATAATAGTGGTTATATTACTATTGGATTTAACATGTTGGGTAGGTAAGGATTGGATTCGGCATTATTATTTCGACCCTGGATATGTAAACATTGGATTTTTTTTATATTTTGAATTAAGATATGACTTGGGTTAGAATGGGATAAGTTATTTATGTTTATTTCCATGAATGGGAAAACAAGGGGGCTAAGACACGGGCAATCTTCGAGTCACCTTGTGCCCATCGTCGTGTTATCCTTGCTATTGCAGTGTGTTATGTATGATTTACACGTTCATTCGATTTAGTATAACCTACTTATTTTGCCCATGTGTTTACGCTCCCTGCGTTTTCCCATTCACGTGGATTAACATGAATATAATTTAGACAAACTGAAAAATACAACTAAACCATCCAGGAAAGGTATGAAGACAAGATTGAGTTTAGCACTGGGAACGGTGACTTTGCCATCTCTCTACAAGCCCTTCTCCCTGAGACGAACCTTCAATTGCCGGAGGGAATCCACTTTGGGTTGTCTGCTGTGCATGACACTGTTGAGCTCACCTTTCAGATCAAGAATATGAGGTTGGTATGCTCTGGTTTATTAAAGGGGATAGAAAATGGAGTGTTGCAGGCTATAGCGGGAAGTACGGTAGTGGTAACTAACGATCAAGTGCGGACACTTACTCCCCTGGCTGTTGCATCAAAAAACTGACAAGAATAATTTTCTTCTTTGTTATGAAATAAAACCTACTAAGAATTTATGTATAAAATTATTTTAAACGCTCGATTAGATTTTAACCAATCTCCACCCCATCAGTTCGGAACTGAGCACAAGTTTCTCATGGGACGTTCCCGGTCCATTCACCATTCTTCCTCCTACTGGGATGCTTCCTCCCAAAGCAACTTGCTTGCTGAAGGCGATCTTCTCGCCCAAGTCAGCCCAAGTCTTCCAGGCATGCGTGGTTTGCATGTACGGAGAGAATATGGTCAAGACGATGAGTATGGAAGGAATAGGTGAGTTGGTTTATTGATCTAAAGCTAGGGGTGACAGGAGTGCAAATTACATCCTCTTCTGCTTAAAATTACTTGAACAAACTGAAAAGCAATTACAACTCTGCCTAGATTGCACAGTTTATTATAATGATGCACTTGGCACAGCTGGCAAAACAGCAAATTAAAATTTACTTTTGGTTATATAATATTGGGAAACCTACTTAATGGACATTGCCTTTATCCAATAGCTATGAGTTCCACAGTTAAAGTGAAATAATCTGCATACATATGTAATGCTGTCATTATTTTTATTATTTTTTCTAGACTTCTTTAAAAATTTTTTATTGTGGTGCTAAACTTTTTTTAGAAATTTAAAATTTTATCTTCTAAGTGATATTTCCATGCTACCAGACAGGCACAGACATATATATTAGTATACACCAATTGTATAGTATAATATCACAAAAACTACCATACTATATTCTCATTTTAGGGAAATACCCCCACCTGTTAATCAGTGGAAGCCCAAAACAAGACGGAGAATCGAATTTGATTGAGTTTGGCAGCGTTAACATCCATACAGCTATTGAGAAACATGTCGTTCTACAGAACTTGTCCAATGGTATTTCTTCCGTACTGATTTTAAATTTAACAATTCTAGCTTGGTGGTTTAGTATGTTGCTGAAGGTTTATAGGTTTGAATCTATTCACTCGCTAGTCGGTTGTGTCTTAAACCACCACTAGCTTGGGGCGTTAGTGCGCTCCCTTACACCAAAGGGTTGTAGCTTCGAATCTAGTTGCTTTCTAGTCGGCTTTGTCCTTTGGCAATGAACTAAAAAGACATTGTATGAACCCAGGGGATTATTAGGTTAAATTTTTTTTAAATTTATTGCATTTTGATATATATCAAAATTGAAGAAAGTCTCAAATCATATCAACGCACTGCAAGGTAACCCGACGATGGGCGTGAGATAATCTGATGATTACATGTGCGATAACACCCCACGTGTTTTCCAATTTGGGGATAAACATGAAAAGAAAGTTACAGAGGTTGAAGATGATCACAACAATACAGATTTACCATTGTATATATCCTTATTCATAGTGTTTTACCACAGCCCATGTATATTTAAGTGAAATAATCCTAGTCACTACTGTCTTTCATTGAATAAGATCTAAGCCCTTGCAACCCGTAATTTTGTTCCTAAAAGAACACATGATATTCAAATTAGTCTAGTGTACGTTTTAAAGATAACCCTAGGGTCTGCAAAGTTAAAAACACAATAAAGGTGATAAGATACAAGACACTAAGCAATTCAAGTATTCTAACAACTCTCAAAGGACCATTGAATCCACTTTATTTTTTTGGGTCCATGTTTAAGGGCCATTGTTAAGATATATTTAGCACCTTCCTTGTTTAATAAGAAAGATAGTGTTTGATGTAAAAAGAGCAGCTCTAAAAGGAGGGAAAGATGGAAGAAGGAAAATTGATAATTAAAACAAGAAAACGTAATTCTAATCAAGCCCTAAACGCAAATCTCAATCCTGGAATTAACACTTACTCCAAACTTTACCATAAGATCTTAATTTAATGTGCGATTTTCCATTTTTCATAATTAACTCTTTCCTTTCTTTGAGGTTTCCTTTAAAAAACATTAATTTTCCATTTCCTAAATTTGTATTATTTGTATAACATAAAAAATAAACAGTCAAAACTTATAGGCTAAGGAACTTATTTTGTGGGCTGAGTGGTAGTGCGATAGACTGTCAGTTGGTAGGTTGTCGGTACAATACCACCCATTTGCTCATTTTTTTCCTTGGGCAAGGATCTTAACTGACTAACTAGGTAAAATGGGTAGAACAAAAGTAATACTTAAACAACACAGCACTTGTCAACCAGTGAACGCGTACTAATAAATAATGGCTACGTTTATTTATTCAAATGTACTTATATAAATTGCCACATGGCTTAATTAATATTCAAACTTTTTACATTGTATTTTGTCTATATATCACGATAAAATGAATAAATTCATTATTAAAAGGGTAACCATTTTATCATATAATAGCTGGTAATAAAACAGTGAATAAAATTGTATTTCAACTTGATTAGGTTTACCAACCTCTAAGTAACATAAGTATCAAATCATTTGTACAATATCCATCATATATCCGGAATTTCATTCTAAATAGTAAATTAACAGTAATTTACCATCATATCAAAACAATAAATCGTAAAAATGGTTTTCAGTGAAAGCTTCGTTTAAAGTAAATCGTCTTAGCTCCACCGTGTGGATGGATGAAGCTTTCAACTGCATGCTAAGAAGTGGTTGTGTGCCTCCAATGGGAAATGTTCACATCCCGGTATGTCATGGTGTTTTTGCAGATAATTCATCTTTTATTTTATATACAGTGAATCTGCACAATGCAGAGATACACTTAGAAGTGTCTTTCAGCACCCACATGAAAGTAATTTATCTACATGGTTATATGTAATGTATGTTGATGGTTGTACATATATATATATATACGTAGTAATGTGGGTGGAGTTGTGGATAATATTTTAGGTGACATTTTTAGAAGCCATTTCACTATAATAACTTGTAAAAATGAGAAAAATTTCTTTTTATTTTCAGATCAAATTTGAGCCGCATATAGCTGGTCAAATAAGCACTGATTACTTTGAAGTTTGTGCACATGGTGACATTAGCAAATCCACGCTAAAATGTACTGGTACCTGCCAAGGTGGGTTATACATATCTTTTGATTTATTTTAGATGTAGCGCTGTAGGATAAAAAATCACACGAATAATTCTTATGTCTGCTGACAAACATTGCATGGTTTAGGATTTATTATAACAATTTAAATCTTTGTAATTTTATACCAATAATAGTGTAGTGATTAACAATGTATAATGTGAACCAAGTTACTTATGGAATACCTTCGTCTTAGTTAGTCCTATTGCCCACTTATTACAAAGTAATAAGTTCGGTTTGTTACATTTTCTTTCTCTGCCAATATCGATATTGACAGTTATTTTTAGGTTAGCTTACCCTTTTATCTTTTGTTGTTGTTTTGTGCCCAACTTTAATGTTTAAATCTTAAAAAATTGGGGTGTTTACATGTAACATTTCCTTTCACACCCTTTCTCCAGGTCCCGTTGTAGGGCTCAGTACCCCGTTGATAAGTTTTGGGATCGTAGCCCCTGGGGTCACATTGGTTCGTTCGATAAAGATGATCAATCAATCCTCATGTGTGGCTTATTACCAGGTATGTGGATGAATGACAGTTGTAAGAATAGTCAGTGGCTTACAGGCAATTGAAATAGAAGGAAAGGAAATTTATGTTTATCCCAGTGAATTGGAAAATGCACAGGAAATTGTCAGATACCTCTGCATTAACCATTGGGTTACCGGAGCTATTGCATTGAATATATGAGACGCTTCTTCAATTTAGTATAACCCATTATTCAACTGGGTTTATGCAATGTCCACTAAGTGCTTTGCTCAAGGACAAAACCAACTTGGTAGCGACCAGTTTCGCAAGGTTGTGAGATCAAAACCATCAGCTGACCAGATGGTTGTATCCTTGGGTAGGACACCTGGTCACTTATTGGACATTAGCTACTCTCAGTAGATTAATGAGCTGTACTAAAATTGAAAGAACATTTTAAATGATACACAATGTAATAGTGACCCAATGTTCCTGGCAGATTCTTCTCGACACAGAGCATGGGGTGTTCTGTGTGAGCGACAACAGTGGCATGCTGAGCCCACTTGAATCGAAGACTTTATTATTCCGATTCACTCCACCATGTTCCATTAACTTCCACAGGAAGGTCACTGTGCTTGTGCACGATCAGGTAATTTCTTATCATTTCTTCCACTCAAAAAGTATTTATCAAAATTCTTATTAATGGTCGATATTTGCTAACAAAATCCATGTTAGTAGTCCAAATTTCCCAATGAAACCCCTGGTAGTAGTCATAAATTTTCATTAATATCTTTGTCAGTCAACTATTATCCGTAGTTGTTCAATCTCATCCACTTGATTATTGTCCTTGTATCATATTCACCACACTACAATAGTTCCAGTAAACAAACTGTGTAAGTGTGTGGTATGCTGACTAATACAGGATTCATTACAATCATTGTCATATCTCATGTTGAGGGACAAACATAAATATCCTAGTGTATTTCATTATATCCTTGTCAAATAACATAAGGGCATAATGTTTGAAACATTAAAAAGGCTGCATGTTAGATAACAGTCATATCTAACCAATGCACATGTATAACCCCCCAATGAATTTACCCCCTACTTGCCTATCATTGTTTAACTTAATGTCATAACCCCATTTACCCCAATGTTGTTATACCTATTATTTATTAATTTAACCTTATAACCCCATTTACCAACCCCAATGTTATCATTTTTAATTCTCTCTACTTACTTATCATTGTTTTGTTAGACCCCATAACCCCATTAACCCCAATGTTGTTATATTGTTGTTATACCCCCTTACAGGGTCCCCTATTCCTTGATTTATTCGGGACCAGTCACGACGAACACAATAAACCCCCGGTGTTAAAACCGGAGCATTTGACCCGATATCAAACCCATGTTAACCGGGGATTAAGCTTTTTCCCTCCTGATGTTCTACATACACAACACAGGTTAGTCAAGTTTTTCTCATTTCAGGGTTTCATAATAACTAATACAGTAAAAATGTCTCTATCATTTACAGCACACTGCAATAGCGCTGGTAACTCATGGCACACATTAGATAAACTGCGTATTACCTGTGTGATAACCCTGATAGGATTTCCCATTCGTGTATATAAACAAGAATTTATTGTCCAGAATTGAAATAAAAATTTCGAAGCTGAAACTTTAGATCTAAATGCTGTTTCATGATGTTCCTATCAATTTGCACAAACTTAAAAGCTTGTGTTAATATCTACACTGCTACACACCACTGTATGTTGCTTATATAATACCCCCACTCACATTGCCCACTATATGTTGTTATTGTCTTATTATACCAACACTATAGAGAGTATAATATTATGCTGAAGTGTTTTGTATTATGTTGTCAGTGATATATTTAACCTGCAGGGAAGGGAGATTGTTGAAAGATCGTCAGGGATGCTTCATCCTCCCAAATGATGAAGATGGCCCCCCACCCCCCATGCAATCCAACATGGATCAATACTTCGATGATGGACATACTACACAAGTCACGGTGATTATCAATTTTGTGGTTTACCATATTGCCCATGTTGGATAAATAGATTGTACTTAAAAGCTGTGCTATGAGTGTGTACTCAAAGCTGTAATATGATGTCTTAATGCAGTGTTTCTTGATGATAACAGAAAATAACCAAAAACGTCCCAGAGATAAAGCAAGTGTTTGTGCATTGCTTATTAAGCAAGAAACTCATTGTTATATGCTTACAACACTTTATAATCATGACCGGTGAGAGTTTAATGGTTCATAAGTTCATTAATCATATTTCAATTAAGTTCTGCATCATGAATTGGAAAAGAATCATGGTTTAACAGTGAATTTAAATAAGTCATGAATACAGTCTAGTTCATTTCTGATACCAATTAAACCATTACTTTTAATGGTTTGTGGCGCCGTGACTGTCGCGTTTCAAGACTTGATTCCTGATAGACGTGACTATTGTCGGTTTACTAAACTCTAAAGGTTTGCAGTTGATCTTAAGCGCGATCAGAATAACACACAACTTCAATTTGCAACACTACCACTTTGTTTACTGCTCATTTTCCAACTGCCACGTCTCATGAAAAACATCAGAACGAACGACAATAACTTATGCATTGTGACGTCACATAGCCACGGTAATAATTTGAAAAACACAACGTTTTAAAGTAGGTTGCGCAATACAAAAACATAATTACACTCTTGTTTGTGACATCACCCCCCATTTAAGCGAAATCACCTGATTTCGAAATCAACGCACAAAACTATTTCACAATAAATAAAGGAACTTATACAGCTTAAACGAAGAACACAGCACAACACGCTTTAAATCAGTTAATTCGGCTCATAAAATCCGCACCAACATTAAGTGACCCCTTTATACATTCGTATCTTATGCGATAGTTCTGGAGAAACATAGCCCATCTCATAACTCTACTGTTTGTATATTTCGCGCCCTCCAGGTATACAAGCGGTTGATGATCAGTTTGTAGTACGAACTCATTGCCATACAAATATAGGTAGAATTTCTTGACCGACCACACAATTCCGAGACACTCTTTTTCGATTGTTGAGTAATTGGTCTCCGCACGGCTCAGCTTTCTGCTGGCGTAACTCACAGGGAACAACTTTCCATCGTGCTCCTGCAGCAGAACACGGCCAACGCCTTTATTCGACGCATCGGTCCTCAGTACGAATTGTTTATTCGTGTCCGGCAGCCTTAATATTGGTTTGCTGGCCAAGTGCTTCTTTAATGACTGAAATGCAGTTTCATCTTCTTCATCCCATCTTACTGTGTTAGGCCCACCTTTCTTCGTTAGGTCAGTCAACGGGACCGCAATCGTTGCATAGTTAGGGATGGAATCCCTGTAGTAACCCGTGAGGCCGAGGAATGAGCGGACTTCTTGCTTCGTCGTAGGTCCTGCCGCATCTCGTATTTTCTGTACATTGTCCTTTTGCAGACCTATCACCGCTTCCGCAATATTATGCCCCAGAAAGTCGACACGTTCGGCTCCGATCAAACATTTTGATGGTTTGATCGTCACACCAGCCTCAAATAGGCGCTTTAGCAGCAAAGTTAGTGTCTCCAAATGTTGCTCGCATGTGCTTGTATGTACTATTACGTCATCAATATAGTTCTCCATGTGATCGATCCCCTTTAGCAATTCGCGCATAGCACGCACGAACGTTGCACCAAAATTAACCATGCCAAACGGCATCTTTAAAAATTCGTAACTTCCTTCCGTTGTAACGAATGCAGTCTTTTGAATATCCTCCTTCGCAACGGGAACTTGCCAATATCCCTTTGTCAGATCAATGGTGGTAAAATACTTATCCCCAGATAACTTCTCAAACACATCCGCAGCCGTAACCATAGGCTCGGGATCAAACACGGTAATCTTGTTCAGCTTACGGTAATCAATACAGATTCTATTCGTCCCATCCTTTTTCTTTACTACGACGACCGCCGATGCATACGGTGAATTGGAACGTCGAATTATCCCTAGACGTAGCATTTCTTTAATGTCTTTTGCCAGTTCTTCTCGGATTTTAAACGGCACCGGATAAGGCTT
>CH002264.1:53920-135681 GCA_000149265.1 Ciona savignyi | reverse complement strand
AATCCACCGACTTCAGAGTGAACTTTAACCCAACCAACCCCAACCAATTGTATGGCAAGCAGTTGGAGTGTTATGTCTCCTACAAGGTAATATGAGAATTGATTGTCGATTGGCAGTTTTGAGAATTGATTGTTGATTGGAAGTTTTAAGAATTGATTGTTGATTGGCAGTTTTGAGAATTGATTATGTACCTCCCCCCCTATGACCCCCCCTATGGCATTATTTAGTGTGGAGATATGATATTGTAAAAGTTTTAGTTGGAGATATTGCCAAAAAGGTGAGATAATGTGTAGAATAACAATACTGCCACAGTTAAACCATTAACCCACAAAAAATGGCATGTTTTGATCCAACAACCCTTTAGATCAAAGTCGATGTTCTTAGTAACTTAGCTATATAGTGTGTGTGCAATTACCCCTCCCCCATCATAGTGCCAGCGAGACTACAGACTTGTGGAGGAGTCAGCAGTGAGCCCTCCATGGCTACTCACAGTCGACGTTTCCGCTCACACTTTCAATGGAAACAACGAAACCTTCCTTCCAGACACTCTGATATGCACAAATCAATTGGTACGTTGCAACTGCATGAAATTACTAAAATAATGTAAAATTATATATTTCTTTATCTTTTTCTTAAAATTTATCTATCTTTGGCAATGTAACCCTTGTTATGGGGTGACTCATTCTAACTACCTATAAAGCTAACTTTCCACCCACAAGAATACAAATGAATAAAACACCCACATAGTGTAATATCTCTACCATAAGACTGTAAGAACAAGGTGTACACTTAACTGTAAGCATAATGATAAAAGTCTTGCTTTCCAGCGAGGATATAGATAGTACAACTTTATAGTATAGTGTTTAAAATGATTTAGTATAGGTCTAGATAGACATGGACACAATATCTGAAATGCAATTAAAATATAAGTACACAAATTTTTCAATCAAAGGATAAAATAAGTTTTCTAATTTCCTAAGATACCTGCCAGCGCTAGTGTGGGTGATACACCCCCGAAAATACCCCCCAATCAAGAAAATATTTCTCTTATTGTAAATTAACCTTTTTATTTTTCCCAGAGATTTCACTAATGCTAACCATGTCCCTTTCCCTATTCTACCCCCAGTCATTTGGACCAGTGTTAACATCGCACAACTCGTACCGAACCATCTTACTGGAGAACAAATCGAATGCTCCCCTACTCCACCAGTTCATCAAGGTATGGACCCTGTCAGTGGTTCTTTTTTTTGCCCGCGGCGCACTTTATTGACCAGGCAAATAATATTATCAGTTGAATGGTGGGCAATTAAGCTTGCCCGTTGTATGTCTGTTTATGTGTAATACAAATAGCTTTTTTACTCATATTCCAAAATCCATTGTGTGTCATACCTGAGATTTTCCGGACACAGTTTGAGACACACTGCTCCTTGTGGACAAACAGAACTTCGTTTTGGTTTAAGTTTTAAGTGAGCTATTGGAATGATGGAAAAATTTAATAAAAATAGGATAGTGGTTATGTTCTATATGGCACATACATAGGATAAACCAGTAATTGTCACCTCTGCTTTTTGTACTGGGGCAAAGCACGTAACTGACCATGTTTCAACGCAATATTTTTACTCCATTGGAATAAATTGTAGCATTTTTTTATATCAAAAACACACTCAAACAGATTTGGACTGTGGTTATGTGATATTAGAGTATAACTGTGTCTGCATTTTAACCCCTGTGGTTAAAGATTTTCTAGAGTAACCTATTTTATTCCTTTCACTTTCCCCACAGAACCCAAGCTCAGCGTTCACAATCAAGCCTTCAGAGGGGCTGGTGAAGTCTCGTTTCCACATTAGTACACTACGCTTGGTGCCAGATAGAGTGGATGCTTACACAGGGGCTGTCACACTAAGACTCAATGACAACCCAATTCATGATCAGGTAGGATTTAATCTTTTGTAATACTAACTTAGGAAAATTGGGTAATATGCAACCTGGGTGAATTGCCTATGCATATCACCCCCTTTGATAGATTTAGTGGTAGGTATGACCACCTCCTCTCAAAGTATTACTCCAAACAATTGATTTTTTGACTACCCTCCACAACTCTACATCGACAGAGACCGTAAAACAATGAAACTAGCAATTATCTTTTAAAAATCCTCCCAACAGCCAATCAACTTTCTACTTTTCTTTAATTTGACAATGATTTTAAAAAAGTACCCCCGAAAACTTACTTGACAATGTTTTTAAAGACAAATTACTTTTCCAGAAATTTTATCACAAATTTTCTCGTTGAGACACAGTTACACTTTTAATCTTTATCTTTCTGTCAATATAAATCATTATCATATCGAACCTGCCATCATTTTGGTCTGTGTGATTTCCTACTAATCTATTATTATTAAATATTTCAAAATATATTTTTGAAATAAATAATTTTCATGTAGAAATTACCAAAATAAATTTGTTTCCCTTTTAAGAAAATTGTATTTATCCAGAAAAATCGCTCTTTTATACCTTTTATATTTTTGTTATTTTTAAAAAATATAAAACATAATATTTTTTAGAAAAAGAAATCAAATTTTCTAAAACTCGCATTTAAAATATTTTTTTGGTTACAATTTTTTTGCCCCCTTCCCCAGGTTTTGCAGTTGTCGGGGTCCGGGGAACAACCTGAATTGTTGCTTAGCAACAACGGGGAGCTCTTCTTCCGTCCCACCTGTGTGGGTACCGTCAATAAGGGGAAGTACCAGGTACAAAACGTGGGTCGCTTACCCCTTCAATTCAAGTGGGTGTTGAAACACAGTGACGCTGAGTGTCTCTCCGTCGAACCGCTAGAGGGAGTTATACAGCCGAATGAAATTCAGGTACGCTCAAGAGATATAAACCCAACACAAAAAATATCTCATCGGGTTGCATTAATTTTCAACCTAAAATTCTGTTTTATTTACTCTTTATTATGTTGGAAAAAACTTTGAATTTAAGACATTTTTAGATTATATTTTTATTATTTAGTCTTATTATTACGCACATGAAAGAGCTGTAAGTTTTTAATTTCTATTAAGTTTGTCCTGTGGTTAAGTTGGATGGTGATAACTGTATAGGTGCTTGGTTTGATTTTGGGATAGGATATTAATGTTTATCCCTGTGAATGAAAAAAACCCAAGGGAGTTAACACTAGGGCAATTACCTCACGAGTTAAGGCGATTTCGACTAAGTGTATTGCCTACAAACATAACTGACTAGCTAATGACAACCTACAACCCTTCGGCTATAAAAATAAAAACCTACAACCCCTCACCTAAAAGGCGACGCGCTAACCCACCAAGGTTGTTGGATCAAAACCAGCCAGTAGTTAGATGGTTGTCCTTGGGCAAGGCACTTCACCTTAACCGTGTTGATTAATGGGGAAAACTAAAATAAGAAGATAAAACTAAAGAAATCATATACAACACACTGCAATAGCTCTGGTAACCCTATGGTGGGTGCTAGATAATCTGATGATTGCCGGTTTGAGAACACTCTTTTGGGTTTTTCCATTGACATATATTAAAACATAATATATCCTAAACTAACATTACAACCGCAGTACCACACCTGGTCCTTCCAACCAAACTCTGTGAAGAAATATGTTTGCAAACCGACTTGCTTCACATGGGCTGGAAGCACACAGGTTGCACGAGACACACAGGATGTACGAGATGCACGGAAATTTATTGTAAGAGTGGTGGGCGAAGGAACAGAAGGAGACATCAAGGTAATTTGTTATTATTCATCAGCTTGTTACACAACTAAACCTTGTAAAGCTTGGTGTACATATTACTGACTAGTATAGTGCACAAACAAGTTACTGAGAAAGCCAACTATTTTTGCCGAATTAAACAATTTGATAAAATAATTCTGTTAACACCACCTTATTTTTGTCCAAGAAGTTTGGTCACATTAACCACGTCGGTCACATTAACCACATCTGTCGCATTCACCACACAAACAAATCAAACACCTATAATTTCACTCAATAAACCTTATTCCCACAGTGTGAGACATCTAGTGTGTATTTCGGCTGTGTGATTGCGGGCTCCTGTACCCCTGAGAAGTTGATCCTGTACAACGACTCTCAATGCGACCTGCACTACCGACTCCACATTGATCAGTGCGTCAACAGTCAGTATGGAGAGGACCCTGATGAAAAGTGAGTGTGTGGTGTATTGTATGGTTGGGGATCTTTAAAGTTATTTTATGTTTTCTTATTTGTTAATTTGCAGCGAGCCAATTGGTCTTAAGCTAAGCCAATCAGAAGGAGTCATATCAGCACGCTCGAAAACCCTAATAACAGCGATAGCGAACCCATACAGAAGGGTGTTGTACTCATGGGCATTGTACTATGAACTCTTGAACCCAGCAGGTAAATATATTTAACATTTTTATGAATATTTTTGTTTACATTGATAATGCCCTATGGGAAGGTTACTTATCATACAATTTACCCCAAGCCTAGAAAACTTCCCTAACAATTACAATTATAGTATTAACCCTTACAGTCAACCCTGAAAATGTACACATGTGACAGAACCTTTTGTCATCTTTTAGACGAAAGGTTGCAGATTTGAAACTAGTCGCTAGCTAGTTGGTTGTGGGCAAAGCACTTAGTAGACATTACCAGAACCCAGTGGCATCATGGTTTCTACTAAATTTAATGACTGTTTAAATCATACAAAACACACTAAAATAGCTCCAGTAAGCCGACGGTGGGCCGACGGCCGAGGTAATCAGACGATTGCCTGAGTTTTAACGCAACTTATTAGATTTATCCATTCACCAGAATAAACATGAATATCCTATCCTATTTATTTGAATATGTAGGCTTTTTTTATTAAAAAGGTTTTCCATTATCAAGAAAAAATAAACCGAGCCAAATACACAGGTGAAAGTATCAACCCCAATTCGAAGATATTGCTTTGCGAGCTTGGAGCAGAGGGTGTCTATCCAACATTAGCTGTGATAGGTGAGTGCACTCATTATGTGCGTGGCGATATGGTGTGTCGGGTTTGAACTTACATAATCTGAGGATACGGTGTAAATTAAAATACATAAAAAACATTCATGATGTATGGGAAGAAAAGACCATGGTTTTTATCATCAGTTTTTTTTTTGACACCATATAAAAAAATTATAATGTTCAATTTCAACCCATGAACACCATGTCAATTTAAAATGGACAATACAAGGTCTAATATTAAATTGGCAAGAATTATTTTGAGATGTTTTCAATAAATCTCATTAATATTTTAATAACCTTTCCGCTAATGCTCTAACCCAGTGCTCCGCAACCTTTTTTTAGTCGCAGCACATTTTGAAACTTACTGAATTAGAAGGCACATTGCAGTCGAAAATGTTAATAATGTTAAAAATAAAGTAATACAGTACCGTTTATTTATTGCTATATTTGCACTTGTTTTAAGAACACAATTACTAAATTTTCGGCTCAATCTTAATAATATCAACTCTAAGTTCTTTTAGAAATGACCAAACTTTCTGATTATTATATAACAAAAATATCAATCATTATAAATGTACAACAGAAGGTTTTCTGACAAGCTATATACATTTGATATATTTTATTAATAAATTTTACAAACCAAAATCTTTTTTATTTGGTAAACACTGTGTGTAAATAGTTTTGTATTATTTTCCCGTAGTAGTGTGCCATGACACAATGGTTGCAGAGCACTGCTCTAACTGACTAGCTAGCTGCGGGTTTCAATCCAATAATCTTTCTAATAAAAATGTAACCGACTAGCTAGTGGCGGTTATGACCCAATAACTTTGGCGGTTATGATGCAAAATCTGATGTTTTACGTGAGCTTACAATCATCCAGACGCTCGAACATCGGGCAGCGGCTCCAGTATCGGAAAGACACAGTTGTGGAGATGGTTCAACTTGGAGCAATTCAACTCCTGCCTCGATTCTGACCCCCAACCGGCTGAGCTCATGTACTCTGTGAACACCCGGCACAGTACCTCACGGAGACCAAGTGTTTACACCAAATCCATCCTGGGGTTCAACTTCGGCGCTGCGTCTGTTGATTCTGAACCATGCCATGTCAGTTTGATGGTCAACAACACTGGTTCTGTCAACACTGAATGGTTGGTTGATGTGTTGCTTTGTATCTAAAATATAAATGATACTGGTTATCAGTTTTGTTTTATGCCTCCCTTTTAGGGCTTTATGCAGTTTTAGTCCAATATCTGCAGAGTTACATTTCTGGATGAGATTTCGTTTCTCACTATATGGATAGAAATTTGTATGAAAACAAATAGGCCTAGCTGTTGTATTATCTGCATGTGTATTATCTGCACGCTGCAGTACCAGGTCTTTTAAGGCGCTACTGCAAACTTCTGTACCGTTGGACTACTGTAAACCCACCCTACCATTGGAAATCCACCATACCATCTATTGTATTTTACTGTTTTAATTCGGTTTTAGGGCATTTCTGCTTCCGAAGGACTTGGAATTAGAGATGGAATATTGGGCAGAAAGTGGAGAGTTTGACAAAGATGAGCTTCACGAATTGCATATTCAGGATAATGAGCTATTTACTGGTAGGTTTGTGTTTAAAGCCTAAACGTAGGCTGCTAGGGTTAAATTAATGCCTTAAACTAATGATGTCCAAAAAAGCTAGGGTTGTGAAAAATTAACAGTATTTATGGTCAACTTTCATGTCAAATAAATATTTAACAACTCTATTTTGAGCATTTTTCTGTCTCTGGTCCTTAAAAACAAAAACATTTGTTTACTAAGACATAAACTTAGTGCTGACAAAGGGGCAAATAATCCCTAAAACCTTATTTTCTATGACCTAAACACAGTAACAGCATATATGATACTAAAAATGTCACACAAAAACAAATTTACCTTTATGTTAATGGATTTGTCTGATTTGTTTACTTTAAAAATAAAGAATTTTTGCTTTTAAAATTCTTATAGTCTTGTTTCTTAATTATATCTATCTATTTTAATTAATAATAAAAAAATGTATAATGTTGTGTTGGCATTTTGCTTGTAGTCTATTCCACCATTCTATGCAGTGTGTTGCAAATTAAAAAAAATGGATAAAAAACCCAAAATTAAAATGAGACGTTCTTCACCGATAAAACCCCTCACTTTCTTATAGTAACCCCCAACAAGGGAACCCTGAAAGCTGGAGAAAGTAAGATGATCGTACTCACATACAAACACGATGTCCCAGGGACACATAGACTTCCTGTGCTCTTTAAGATCGAGCACGGCAAGGAAGTTCTGGTTCGTATAAACATCTTATTATTTTCCCTCTGCACTGCTGTATGCTGTTGGACTGTTAGCCTGAGTTGTACTACTGTGCAAGCTTCTGCAATTAAGTATAGTACCTTCAATGCTACAAGTCCGACAGATTAGTCTGGTTAGATTAGTGCGTTGCCTTTCAGCTGATGGATTGCAGATACGAAACTGGTCGTTAGCTAGTCGGTTGTGTCCTTGGGCAATATACTTAATGGACATTGTCCGAACCCAGCGGATTAATGGGTTTTACTAAATTGAAAAAACATGTGAATCATACTGGTACACAACATACTGCAATAGCTCCAGTAACCTGACAGTAGGCGCGAGGTAATCTGGCGATTGCCCGTGTGTTAACCCCCTTGGTTTTCCCATTCACCTAATGCCTTTATAGATACAAATGGACGATTGACCGATTAATAACAACTGTTGATTTTTAATGATGGGTATAAAAATAAGCATCCTATCCTACATCGTACTTAAAGTGCCAACACTAACTGATACAATGGTTATGCTACACATGCCCAGAGTCAGGTTACTTATTGTAACATTCTCCCCTCCATCTTCTTGACAGTTAAACTTCATCGGAGTGACAGTGGAACCAAGTCGAAGATATCTTCACTTTCCTGGAACCCAACACACATTCACCCCAATACCCATAGGGGGTCCCACCCCCCCTAAACAGGTTTGTTATAAAACAGATTGTTTTTAGTTTTTTTTTTAAATAAGTTTTTCAAACTATTTGAAATTTTCTTGGACACCATATCCTAAACTGAAATGTGGATTCTTTACTGGTAGATCACCAACATAAGTTCCTCTTACTCTATTCTATTGCACACTGTATCTTAAACTGATGGATTTCCACACATTGTTCTACAAAACATTAACTGATATTGGCTCAAATAAAAACAATGAAAGAATGTAAGATCTTAACCGAATTATTCGTGGTTGTATGAAGTGTATGAGCTTTTAGTCTGTGTTACCCCCATATATACACCCACATTATGTTTTATTATAAATTGTCTGACTGATTAGCATAATGGGTTGGTGAGTCGCTCTTTAACCGTAGAGTTGTAGGTTCAAAACTGGTCACTAGACGGTTGTGTACTTGAGCACAGCATTCATTGGACATTGCACGGACTCTGTGAAATGATGGGTTATACCAAATTGAAGGAACGTTTTAATTATACACACTGCAATAGCTTCGGTATACCGACAGTTGGCGTGAGGTAATCTGACAATTGCCCGTGTCATTATGGTCATTTTGTTTTCCCATTTACTGGGATAAACATAACTATCTTGTTTTATCCTACATTTTCACTCACAGTTGTACGAGATGTTCAACGGTGGGGCTGTGGCACTTATATACGAGGTCGACACCGCCCCCCTTCATGAGCTACAATCGATCATCACTACGATCACCCCATACTCACCTGTATCAACCCCCGTGGGGAGATACTACCGGGGTCCTCAGCCAATTTGGAGTGGATTTTCTCGCCTCTGGAGAGCAAAACATACACGGTATGTGTGGTTCTTATCATTAACATTAAGTAACAAAATAAAACTAAATTAATATTAAATAACAAAATTATCATCCACATTTTCTTGTTTTTTCACCCTTGGAAATTAGACCATATGCAGCTAGTGTTGTTTAGTCAGCAATATTGCGTCAAAATTATTATTTGCATTAGGATCCAAATGTTCTCTACAGGGATGTAAGACCAATACAACAAATGGACACATCCGGTTTTTTGTATAGTTTATTGGAAAACTTATCTTACCTATTATATTCTGAGAATATTATCTAATCCTAGCTGTTAGCTCAATTGCAGCATGTTACACTGTCAACCGAAGGGTTGGGAGTTCAAAACCCGCCGCTTGTTTGTAACTTGTGGGTTTTTGGCCAAGATGCTGAGTAATTATGGTTTAAGGGGGTGGATTAAAAACTATATTAATCATATCTACCACACATTGCAATAGTAACCGAACGAACAGTGATACTCTGATAATTGCCTGCATTATAAATCTCTATGCATTTTTTCTCCACCACAGTCAAATATAAAAAAACCTCTAAAATCTAACCCTCCTACCCCAGGTTGATATCCCAATCCATGTGGTTGGGGGTGAAACAGCGTTGATCACGTTCAAAGCGATCGGGTATGACAGCCGAGCGCTGGGGGCAACGATGCCGATAACGGATCAACCCCTCGAGTTCACCACTGTACCCAGTCAACAGAAGGTTCCGGTGCCGGGCCAGGTAAGTTTCTCGATAAAATAATATGATGTCTGGCTGGTTGGCTTTATCAGTAAGATCTCAGCAGTCAGTGGTAGCCAAAGGGTTGTGGGATTTAAAGCTGCTGCTGGTTAGATGTTTTTGTGTTTAGCAAACTTAGCAGACATCACCCAAACCCAGTGGAATATTGTCTTCGATTAAAACTGAAAATCTCTATCATTGTAATAGCTCCAACACATTGTAATAGCTCCAGTAACCCGACTGTGGGCTGTTTCAACACTGCCCGCCATTAAGCTTGTTTAACCATGCCTTCTAATAAACATGACTATACCACTGTATTTTATGAAATTGTTTTGCTAAAATAGCAAGAAAAGTAGCTCCTGTATGTATGGACACCACTATGTATGTGCATTGCCCATACATTTGCATGGACAAATCGTGGCTTTCTATGCCACCAATGTGGTTACCAAACCATCTTGTTAACATCAACATCCTCATTCCCAGCTGTTGTTCCTCTCGGAGGAGCGGATCGGATTCGGCAATGTTCCTCTCTTTAGCCGATCCCGCCATATCATCTTCCTCAATAACAAATCCACGGAACGGCCGTTATCCTACTCATGGCATGCCGCCTCTGATGTCGTGAATGATGTGAGTTGATCAGTTTTATTTCGATCCTTCATTACAGTATAAAAGATTGGCTATTTAATGTCGGTGTGTTAACGCCCCTTGTGTTTTTCCATTTACACGGATAAAACATGAATATCTTATTCTATCTTCAGGGACAAGTATATGTAATACGTCTCACAAAGCAACGTTATAAAAATCTGACCTTGGTTTAAAGTCAAACTCACTAAACATCTGATCGTTCCCAGGTTTTAAGGATCGAACCTGTCCAAGGATACCTGCAACCTGGTGAGTCAGCGATGACCAAAGTTACATTCTGTGCTGCTGGACAACCTTCCTTCTATGACCTTGACCTCATTTGTGAGGTAATAATCTAAGCGCATGTATGAGTCATTTTTCCGTGATTAATATTGATGATGTCACTAACATAGTGATGACATCACTGATGTTGTAATCATGTTAAGATTTACTGTATATGATGGGATTACATCACTGGTATTGTGATGATGTCATGGATACTGAGATGATGTCATGGATACTGTGATGATGTCACTGATATTGTGATGGCATCACGGATATTGTGATGATGTCACCGATATTGTGATGATGTCATCAGCATTACATCCAACCCCACTTGTTGTGTGCCAGGTGGTTGATGAGATAAAGTTGGCGGATTATCGGAGCGAGTTGACAGCTTGGGAGGCGGAACGTGAGAGGCAACTCGTCGAATTCACCATCACAGACGATGATTATGATGTCATAGATGGAAGATCCAACATAGGTCAGTCGACGAAGATGATCTCTCCACGACGGAACCTCGAAAACGTGCTCAACAGCAGCCGACCACCACTCAAGCTGACCGAGAGTCAACTCTCCTGCAGCATTTCCAAGGTTAGAGACCTTACGTACATAAGCTTGTATTTTTGCCAGTGATTAGATTTTTTATCAACTGCAATATGCTTTCCTAATAAGTACCAAAACACAGAAATTAGTTTAGTTTTCATTAGATTGGAGAAGAACGGCACAATTATTTAAAGTTAAGAAGGCAGGATTAAACGACCGTATAAACTTTTTTATCAGTGAAGCTAAGAAACATGCTGCTATGATACTCTCGGTGATATGGTTAAAATGATATTAAACCGTTGTGTTTTACCCACATTAAGCAGAATTTTAGTTCACAGTAGGGGTGTCAGGGGTGTTGCTATGTAGGGTACAAGTTGTAACTTGAAGTTTTCCACTATATCGACTTCCCCAATTTTGGTATTCCATTATTTTATGTTTAAACATTTCAACTTCGATAGTTTTATAAAGTTTGGTTTCTTTTAAAGAATTTTAGTCATGTTATGTGTAAATACTCATGATCTTGCACCAATGCAGCATTATTGATTCTGGTTTAGTTTTACATTTTTCTTTTAATATTTCGTTAAAGTAACACTGGTTAGCAAACAATTAAGTCAATCATCCACACACTGTAATGGCTCCAGCAGCTCAACTGTGAGCATGAGGTGTCTTACGACACTTTGGAAGAGCTTTTATAACTACGATGTCAGAACATAGCATTAGACCTCTATATTCTCATGTTTACCCCTTACTAATCCACCATTCTTAAACCGACCAATCAACAGGCTGAACACAAGTCATACCAAACCCTCCCACCAATCAGATTTGAAGACCCAGTTAAGTTGCCTAGCAACCGATCGCGACTGCTGCGGAAAGATGAACAGGTGATTTGACTCCATTATCGACCCCAATTACCCACATTGGTGGTTTTATCCTTGTCCTTCTGCAGAAATATCTCCTGTGTAAACATTCTAGACCGCTAGTTTAAAAGTAGAAACATTGAAGCCACTTTATTGTTTTACAAATTAGTATCTAATGGCTCACCAAATTTGAAAGTCAACTGATTATCCAGATACTGTTATAGCTCCGACAAATCGACTGTGAGCATAAGACGCGTTACTGAGCACCTGAGCAGACCACTTTACCTTGCTTTAACTCCGTGGTATCTTTTGTCGTCCAAACTCATCGTCTTGTCTAATTATCTACACACACAGTATAACTCCAGCAGCCCTACTGTGGGCATGAGTTGTATTACTGTGCAACTGAACAAGCCATTTTACATTGCTCCAACCTGATATATTTAACAAAAGATTTAAATTGAAAATCATGCTGTCTTAGCTTCCGAACGTAAACTTGTGTAAACTTTGTTTTTACCCTATCTAACCAATAATATCACAAAGGTGGCAACTGACGAATGGGTCCAGCCCCAACCACCAGCCCCATTTATATTCCATCTGGGGGTAACAGCGAGGACCCATGACATCGCAGAGTATAGGAGCAACTTCCCACACAGCAGCACAAAGCATTACATTGACAGGTAACTAATATAAGGTCTGGCGGATTAGAATAATTATATTTATCTTCTGTTGGGAAAACGCATGAGGGTTAACACATGGGCGATCGACAGATTACCTTGCTCCTAAAGTCGGGTTACTGTAGCTATTGCAGTGATGTGTATGATTCAAATGTTTCTTCAAATTGTTAAAACCCATCTTTCCACTGGGTTTGGGCAATGTTAGCTAAGTGCTAAGTGCCTTTACCAGGGACAACTAAATAGTGACCAGTTTCAAAGATGCAATCATTCAGCTGAAAGTCAGCGCACTAATTAACCAAGATAATCGGACTATAATCTACAGAACTCTCCAAATCAACTGTCCAACTGCAACGAAATCCCCCAGAGAGCAGTACTCGCTCTCCATATGCAGCGAGGAGGAAAATGAAATGATTGTTTCCGTAATGTCCAACATTATCAGGTGATTCATGTTTTAAATGTACCAGAATGGCAGTTTGTAACAGTGCCTCAGTCGGCAGAGCATTGGATGTAATTAGACTAAAGAAGTGAGTTCAAATCCCACCCATGCCTCATAATTTTTATTCTTAGACTATATGCTGCCTGATGATTAAGTTCACAGAGTGATATTTAATTTTGATGAAATTTTTCAGTTTACTAGGCTTCATTTCTAATGTTTGTTTGTCAGTTATGGTCAGCTGTACAATTATTTAAATTACCCTGGAACTATTTTGTTACAGGAGCTATTGCAGTGTGCTGTGTATGGATGAGACTTTCCTACCAGTAAAGTTTTTTTTGAACCCATTAATATCCTGGATGTATTCCTGATTATACCTGGAATGAATTTATTAGTTTAATGATATTTTAGCAGTTGTACATGAGTTTTAGTTACTGTGGTTTTTTCTGCTAAAACTGACAACTGATTTGAAAAAATCATTAATATTATAGTAAATTGTAGAAGTTTATTCTTCTTTTACACCAACACATCTGTATACATGATGTGGGGGGGGGGCGGCAACACGTTGAATTTAATGTAATCAAGTAATCAACACAGGAATTGCAAGGAACGTTGCAATATATTTGATTACATGGGTTAAAATCACCCTCTTGCCTTACAGGGGACTCCTGGATGACCCGACATTCCAGGAAGCAGCCAAAGAAGCTGGGTCAGAGTCGATCCCGTATTTCCCCCAACTTGCTAAGGAGGAGGAAGACCTGGGGCTAGAGGTGGTGCCCCCACAAACAGGAGGGGAATTCCCACAAGCAGAGGTGGTACTTCCACAAACACAAGGGGAATCTCCACATACACAGGGGGAACCCCCGCAAACACAAGGGGAAACCCCACAAACAGAAGGGGCACACCATGTGGATATGGTGGGTAACGTTTAACATTATAGCATATTATTCTAGATATACGCAATTGGTTTTAAATTACTCAACCCTGCAGGAAAAATTGACTAAATAAACTAATTTTATTGCTATTTAGAAATGAATCTGGACATTAGTATCCAACAACCTTGTGGTGTGTTTCTTAATATACAACTGTGTGAATTTATGTAGATATCTTAAATGCTAAGACCAGTAATCAAATTTATTGTTTGTTTTGTTTTAATCATTGTTAAAACTTTACAAATAACAAAAAGTTAAAAACAACAAAATGGCATTATGTGTTAGGGCCGGTACCTTCCCGTCCATAGGATATTACAAAATTTTTATCTAGAATTTTAAATTTCTGTTTTTTTCAGGACGAAAGTGAAGATAGAACTTCGCCCAAACAACTGATGGATGAGATATTGAAGCAAGGCGAAGGGGTGGGTGTAGATGGATTATAATTAGAATGTGGCCGTCTACAGGTTTATGTATCTCCATTGGTGGGACAATACAGGGTGGTGTGGCTTCTTGACAGATCACTATGTGCCCATAGTCGGGTTACTAGGATTTTTGCAGTGTTTAACATTATTTCAATTTTATTTTTTACTAGATTTTACATCAACACAATCAATTATTACCCTAATCCACCATCAAGACAATCCACCATCAACGGGGTCAACCCCATCAATTATTAACATAATCAATTACCTGTACAACCCAATCAACCATCAATGCAATCGACCATTAGCACAATTAACCATCAACGCAATCAATCATCAACATAATAAAGCATTAACACAATCAACATAATCAACAGAGTCGACCACAATCGAGTGATTCAACTGTGAAATCACCCCGAGTATCGGAAGGAATCTGCAGTTCCCTCCCAGTATCAACCACATTGAAACGAATGCAGGAACAAGAGATACGAAGGTTCGTGAGTTGGCACGGTCACCACACTGGATTTTATTCTCAATTAAATGGGTTTTATATGTACATTGGTCCGATTATCTCCTGCCCACTTGTAGAGCTATTAAAGTGTTCTGTGTATGATTGATACATTTCTACCATGAAGTTTTTTCTTGAATCTTGTTTCTTTATGCTAGCTCAGTTTGATCCAACAGCAATTTGCCCAATTCAAGAGAGCCATAAAAATGGTTTACACACTTTATATTGTAAGGTTCTATAAAAAAAATTGCATAAATCGATTGAATCGATTTATCCCACAGAAGCCCAATGTTTGGGGGGATACTGGAGGAGTTGTTGTCATCCACTCTTAGTAACATCATGGAGGAGGCTTTGAGTGGCGAAGTTATTCTCACTGCTCGCCCTCGTGTGGTTGCTCTACCGCCATCGCGTGTTCAAAGTGCAACAAACAGGTTTATCATAAGTCAGGATTTAGTGACACGTGGTCTTTGGGAGGGATATTCAGGTTTTATCCTTGTGAAAGCATCGAGGTCAAATCGTCAGATTACCCCATGCCCATTGTCAGGTTAACAGAGCTATTTCAGTGTATTGTATAGGATTAAAACCTTGTATTTTATTTAAAACCATTAGACTATTGCTATTTTGTATGTCCGCCACTACAACCAGGGAAAAACATTTGGGAAAAAGTATGTGGGGAAAACACGAAATGTGGGGAAACTGCACATTAAATTAAAGATTAGGGTGTTAGGGTTAGTGTTTGGGCAGGGTTAGAATTAGTTTTCCTTCTTTTAGTGTTGCCCTCAACATTTTATTGTTTAAATTTCCACTGAAATTTTTTATTTGAATTCCACTTAAATCCTACCCCTAGACCCCCAAGCCTAACCCCGTCACGCAAGAGTGATTCTGCGACCAGTCGTCGCCAGCGGTCACGTGGTGGCTCGTCCAATGGGAAGTCCCGAAATTCTGCTAAACAAAAGAAATAAAAAATATTTTTCCATGTTTTAGATTTTTATAACAATATTTGTGAAATGTTTTTACTGATAAAAGTATTTTGTTATTAAATTCAGGATCACCAATAAATAACTTGTGATTTTTAAAGAAATTTATTCTAAATCACTGATAAACTTCTTGGACTTATAGTGATAATTTCTCTAGATTACTAATAAACATAGTTTTGAAAAAAACTAACAGACTTTTACCGAAATATGGCAAGTTAGAACAGTTCCAGGTGGAATAAATTACAACCCGAGATGTATTATTACCCAACCCATGGGGTTTATTACTTATCCCAGAACAATATTGTCTGAATGTTATTTAATTTTTATGTTAGTTGTAAATCAGTAGCTGGCCTACGTAAATGGATACAGATGAAAAAAACCGAACAACGGCTGGGTTTGACCATCCACTCTACTAACTTTGCTTGGATTAAGGGAATTTAAATAAATTGTTAGAAAAAAAGAATTATTGATGTTTATTCCTGTGGAAAAACGCAAGCGGCATATATACATCGTGAGATTACCTCATGCCTACCATCCGATTACCCAAACCATTGCAGTGAGTTGTGTATGATGAAAACGTTTCTTCAATTTAATAACATCAATTTACTGGGTTCGGGCAATATCCGTTAAGTTTCTTGCCCAAAGTGCAAGGACACAACCGACCATTTTTAAACCAACAATCCTTTGGCTGAAAAGCGATGCTAACCGACTGAGCCAATCGATCTAACGAATTAAATCCCCATGAAGGCATAAATAGATCCGGGTAATCTGTCCAACTAAGCCAGTACTTGTATAAATAACAGAAAATAACCACAAACAACTGAAATTGTACCATAAAACAATCAAATTAATTTAGACTAAGTTTAACTAAAAAATGTTTGGTAGAAACAATTTATGTGGCATTATATTCATACCAATGACGTAACATCCAGTGACTTTAAATTCTGACTGGTGAAGTTTTGCAATACTACATCATGCACCAAGGGTGCCGCTAAATACTACAGGATCGCTTAGATTGCTATGGAAAGTAATTCTAACCCTGTCTCAAATACTAATCTCAACCACAGAACTAACTTTAACCCCAACCCTAACATTAATATCATAATCTTTATTTTAGTGAGAGAAGTTTTCTCCAAGGCTTTTGTAATTACGAAGCATAGTAAGTCCAAGCGTTCCTGTAGTATTTAGAGGTATTGTGCACCAATGACCCAACCAGTCATTTTAGTCGGACATGTAAATTTAACTTTCCAACATAAAAAAACATTCAAATGGTCTTTTTTATTGACTTGAATTGTTACACCATGTAACAGATTTCTGCAATCCTTTAAAAACATATTTCCTTCACAACGGACATGCATAAAAATCCACATCGGCCCCAAAATGAGGAAATGAAGAAAGAAGGGTATTAAAACGCTAACGCATCAGTTTGTGACGTCATTATTAGTGGTTGTGACATCATCGCCTTCTTTCGTAACATCTTCCGATGCATTTCCTGGAAATAAAAGAGAGGATAATAGATGGTGTAAGAAAGTTGACTGTGGACAAAAGGTGTGTCAAACCACCAAGAGTTGTAGGTTGAAAACTGGTCGGTTGTGTCCTTGGGCAAGTCACTTAACGGACATTGGCTGAACCCAGCGGATTAATTGGTTCTACCAAAACGAAGGAACGTTTCTATCATATTCAACACACTTTAATAGTTCCGGTAACCCGGCGGTGGATGTGAGGTGATCTGATGATTGCCCGCGTGTTAAATCCCTTGGTTTTTCCATTCACGGGGATAAACATAAATATCCTATCCCATCCTACTTCAACATACTTGCCTAATTAGTCTAAACGTTAGAACAACATTCAAACCAAACTGGTTTCAGGTTCAATATACCAACCATAACCACAAATGTTTGTAAAGTCACTAAAAGGTAAAATTTTGCAATTAATTGAGCCAAATGGATATATGGGTTAAACAAAACCTAGAGCAGTCTCCATTACATTCAAAACACGGCATTAGCTATGGTAACTGGATTGTGGGCACAGAGTAAATCTTACAATTCCTGTGATAAACAACGATTATCCTAACCAACCTGTCTCTTTCTGCTGGGTCTCAAACTCGGCTTTTTTACGATAAACTTCAGCTGAATATTTGCACAAGGGGGAGCCACACTGGCAGGTGAACTGGCGACATTTCACGTCCCAGAAACGATCCCCATAGTCGAACCTGGGTGATTTAAACATTTACTTTGAGGAAAGAAGGGTGGATAGTGATTGTTAATGTCAGCTTATCTTTCTTGTACTCAATACTGAATGTTTTGGTTTAAATACGACGACAGCACAGAAACTTATAGTTTCTAGCTTAAGGTGTATTCAAAAAAATATATCATAATATTATAACACACATCGACAATAGCTTTCCATGACAATCTCAAAATTGTAACATCACACAAATACCATCATGACATCACACCCATACTACTATGACATCACACCCATACTACTATGACATCACACCCATGCTACTATGACATCACACCCATACTACTATGACATCACACCCATACTAATATGACATCACACCCATTTTTCTATGACATCACATCCATGCTACTATGACATCACACCCATACTACTATTACATCACACCCATGCTACTATGACATCACACTCATGCTACTATGACATCACACCCATACTACTATGACATCACACCCATACTACTGACATCACACCAATATTACTATGACATCACACCAATGTTACTATAACATCACACCCATGTTACTATGACATCACACCAATGCTACTATGATATCACACCCATGCTACTATGACATCACACCCATGCTACTATGACATCACACCCATACTACTATGACATCACACCCATACTACTGACATCACACCAATATTACTATGACATCACACCAATGCTACTATGATATCACACCCATACTACTATGACATCACACCCATACTACTATCGAGTACTATGACATCACACCCATGCTACTATGACATCACACCAATGTTACAATGACATCACACCCATGCTACTATGACATCACACCCATGCTACTATGACATCACACCCATACTACTGACATCACACCAATATTACTATGACATCACACCAATGCTACTATGATATCACACCCATACTACTATGACATCACACCCATACTACTATCGAGTACTATGACATCACACCCATGCTACTATGACATCACACCAATATTACTATGACATCACACCAATGCTACTATGATATCACACCCATACTACTATGACATCACACCCATACTACTATCGAGTACTATGACATCACACCCATGCTACTATGACATCACACCAATGTTACAATGACATCACACCAATGTTACAATGACATCACACCCATGCTACTGACATCACACCAATATTACTATGACATCACACCAATGCTACTATGATATCACACCCATACTACTATGACATCACACCCATACTACTATCGAGTAACTATGACATCACAGCCCATGCTACTATGACATCACACCAATGTTACAATGACATCACACCAATGTTACAATGACATCACACCCATGCTACTATGACATCACACCCATGCTACTATGACACCACACCCATGCTACTATGACATCACACCCATACTACTGACATCACACCAATATTACTATGACATCACACCAATGCTACTATGACATCACACCCATACTACTATGACATCACACCCATACTACTATCAAGTACTATGACATCACACCCATGCTACTATGACATCACACCAATGTTACAATGACATCACGCCCATGCTACTATGACATCACACCCATGCTACTATGACACCACACCCATGCTACTATGACATCACACCCATACTACTATGACATCACACCCATGCTACTATGACATCACACCCATGCTACTATGACATGACACTCATGCTACTATGACATCACACCCATGCTACTATGACATCACACCCATACTACTATGACATCACACCCATGCTACTATGACATCACACCCATGCTACTATGACATGACACTCATGCTACTATGACATCACACCCATGCTACTATGACACCACACCCATGCTACTATGACATCACACCAATGTTACTATGACATCACACCAATGTTACTATGACATCACACCCACCCAAGTTCCTCATCAGCTTGTATGACACGGGTGGTGAAGTATGCGAGGATGGGGAATCGGATGTCGTGGTGACCGACGAATACTCGGATCGGGACCAGGTTGGGTTCGCACAGGTGGTTGATGAAGCGCGACACGTTGCCATAGTTACGAGCGTCGATGCAGTAGATCTCACCTTCCTGACAAAGTGGAATATTATGAAGTGATAAATGGGTTATATTCGAAGACGGGGTTTATTGTACGGCTATTTGTATTTTATCTACGGAAAGGAAAAACATAAGGGAGCGAACTCACATCGGCAATCTTCAGAATACATTTGTTTTTACCATGTAAATGGATGTATTGCAGTTATTTTATAAAAATATACCATATCCATATTTTATTCCTATGGAAGGGCAAATGCCGTTGTTAACACACAGGCAATTGTCAGTTTACTCCATGCATACCGTCGTAAATGACCTTGCTTTGAAAATTACTAGAATGAAAAATCGGTTTACATGTTGAGTAACTCCCAATTATTTAATGATTCCACAAAAATCTAAAAAATCAAGATAAAGAAGCTTTCTAATGAGAACATAAGTCAAAAACTTAATTTTTAACTTGACAAAAGACAAAACAACGAACCTTGTTTTCAAGATCGAATAAATACGAGTCATCTTCCCTCTGGTCAGCCTCATCATCAGTCAGCAATTCACCCACGTACTCACACACAAACGCCCCTCGGGGTATCGTCTCTAGCGCCCGTAGCCCCCACCCCATTCCCTGGGTTCGGTAAATTTGGAGACGATACCTGAAATTAAACTAGGTAAATTCGTAAACAATTACTAAAATTAAACTAGGCAAATTTGGAGACATTACCTCAAGTTAAACTTGCTAAATTTAGAGACATTTCCCAATAGTTAAATTTGCTAAATTTGGAGACAGTACCTAAAGTTAAATTTGATAAATTTGCAGACAATTGTTAAAGTTAAACTTGCTAAATTTAAAGACACTATCCAAAGTTAAATTTGCTAAATTTAGAGACAATTGTTAAGTTAAACTTGCTAAATTTGAAGACACTTTACAAAGTTAAATTTGCTAAATTTACAGACAATTGTTAAAGTTAAACTTGCTAAATTTGGAGACAATTGTTAAAGTTTAATTTGCTAAATTTACAGACAATTGTTAAGTTAAACTTGCTAAATTTGAACACACTATCCAAAGTTTAATTTGCTACATTTAGAGACAATTGTTAAGTTAAACTTGCTAAATTTGAAGACACTATCCAAAGTTAAATTTGCTAAATTTACAGACAATTGTTAAAGTTAAATTTGCTTAATTTACAGACAATTGTATCTAAAATTAAACTAGCTAACTAAGGAGATGGTAACTTAAGTTCTAGCTAGACAGCTTTGGACAAGGGAATTATCTCTAACATAAACTATAAGTTGTAAAACTCTGGTAACCTTAAAGTTGGAATGACAGTTGCCAGTGTGATTACTTACATGCATTGATCTATCACAGGGATAAAACATAAATATGCTTTATTGTGTGTATAACTCTCTTATTGCTATAGCTTCGGGACCCTAACCATGGGCATCTTTGAAATTAAAAACCAATGATACCTCAAAAACCAAGTTAAACTGTTACTTTGGAGATAGGTTCCAAATAAAAACACATAAAGCATCCTTTATTCTGTCAACCTATCAATCACCCAACGCCTATCAATGAAACGAACAGATCGCCGCATTTATATTGGTGGTTGCTTCGATATTAAGTAAAAAAAACATATAAGAACTTAACATGCAGCAAGTTTATTCAACCAGCCCACCTAATTCCATTCTGCACCACCCTGTTCTTGCAATTGCGCGAGCACGAGCACATCTTGTTGCACTCGAACACTAGAGGGGGCTCTAGGATGTCGAACTCGGGAACGAGGGTCCCATCACTGGCGTACCAACATTGCTCGCTGATCAATCCGCAGGTGCAGTCCGGCGTCGAGCAATTGTCTTTGCACTGACATGACTCAGGGGGGGGGGGGGGTTTCATTCAATATTTTTGTTTTAAATAAATCCGGCCAGTTAACTCTACCTTATCACCTGAAAGATTGTTTGATCGAAACCAGCCAATTCCACTGGTAAGACAAAATGGGGAAGAAGGAAAACGTATGGACGAGGTTTTTGGTGTCTTTTATTTTTGTTTGGAATATGTCCTGAGAGTTAACTGTAGGAGTTGTACCTTTGTTGCACCGACACCGATAAATAGCTAATTAGTTGCGTGGTTACAATAAAGCAGTGCGATATATATTATAGTTCTTAAAATAGATGTTTTATTATTTTTGTTTAAACATCTTAAAACTGAAAATGATAAGGAGTACGGGTTAATTTTTAGTGGATTAATATATTTTTAGAAGGATAAATTATTTAAAAATATTAAAAAAATGATCGACTTTATAAATTAGATTATGGTATTGTCATTTTTAGTACATTATCCACAATTACCTGGATTCCAGATATAACTGCGTTGATCCTGGTATCTTGGGAGGTGTGAACGTTCTCTGTGACATAGTGGAACCCATTTGGGGGGTCGGTGGGGCAAGGGGCATCGTCATGTGCATTCACACACACTATTGGCATCTGGGTGGGGGATAACGCAATAAATTGTGGAATCACCGCTTTAAAAATCACTTATCTAAACAGGACTGCAAGTATATTCCACAAGCAAAGCGTGCTTAGCTAAGTTTAAGTGCGGTATGGTCGTTTGGTAGACTTTTTTGCATCAAATAATGAAAACCCAACTTCAAGCCAAAAAAAAGAATATTTAAAAAAATGTTTTTCTCCCACCCTTAATCTTTTAGAAAAAGTGGTACCTTTAAAAAAATGCCAATATGAAAGTTAAATTGGATACACTTTGGTAGCATAATGCATAGAATTGTATGTTAGTGTAAGCAAAGCCAAAATTCAATATATCGCTCATCATTAAAATGGATGCAGACCTTGTCATATCCACGCGACATATCTTTGCATAGAACCCTCTCTCTGTTGTACGGCAATATCTCACGGCGTATCAGGCAAGCGTTGCGGATACACATGTGGATCTTCAATGACATCCACGTGAGTGTCTTCTCCTGCGCGCACTGCACACAACCGTAGCATGCTTGTAAGTTATACATCATATATAGCATTTTGGTAGTTATGCATGATCATATATTAAATATTTCATATTAATAATTATACCGGATCATATAAAGCATTTTGTTAGTTATCCATGATCATATACAAACAACTGTAATTTTAACACAGGCAAACGTTAATGCTCGTCATCAGGTTACTGTAGCTATTGTAAAGTGTTGGGTAGAGACGTAGAGTGTAGACATTGCTAACCTACTTACGTCTTTCAATACATTAGGTTGGAAAGCATTCACAATCCTAGGATCAAGGACATAAAAAATGCCTAATGTGTGGTTGGACAACTAGCTTCCATATGCACTGATGGGTGGATTGTATTAAATCCACATTAAAGCAGAAACCTACACAAACAATAACCTCATCCACTCACATAATAGGGAGGTGACCGTCACGGTTCTTCAAATTACAGTCGGCACCGTGAGCCAAAAGAGCTGTGAGACAATGGTAGTTGTTCTGCCGTGATGCAATGTGCAACGCAGTGTCGCCGTGGGTGTTGTACTGGGGAGGGGGGTTGTGACTACAAAGTGGATTTTTGTGATGGTTTAACTGACGATATACCACAACCACAACTAGAGTTGTTTAGTTCTTAACTGACTTAAGAATGGAATCATTTTTTAAATTTATTAATTTTAACCATCAGTAAAGTATCTGAACCAAAAATACATTGGAAACAAAATCAAAGTTCTATAATACTTAAAAATGTGTTTGAGCCAAAAAATGGTTAAAAAATCAGAAAATTTAAATTGGGATGTTTTAAAATTAACTAATAAATAAAGCAAATTAAGTTACATATTGATTCTATATTTGAGTGGATTTGATAAGAAACACAACTTACATGATTGACATCACTGTTACAGTCCAGACACATCTTCAGTATCTCGAGGTTCCCTGATAACGCTGCCCACTGCAAACATGTGTTCCCTTCCTGGAGGTAGTGGGGGGCAATAATTAAACAATATTATCTCACCCCCTTTCCTATTTTCTACAGTGGAGAATTTTTCTATCACACTTTGGAAAATTTTTGTGTGTAAAACAGGGTCAAAAATCCATTAAATTTAGGGCAAATAAGAATACATTTACGTGTGGAAGCTCACGGACTATGGAAAGTAAATCTTTTAACAAAATAAAATTTAAACATGTTAAAAATAAAACGTATAATAAAAGCAGTCGTAATCATAAGGATTTCTTTTTTATTTGCCTATACGCTAGTTGAATAGAAATAAGTCTAAGTTAACATTAATTAGTTTTTTATTTGCAAGAACATTTTTTTACTCCCACGGCCTGCGTCATGTGAGTGTTACTTGTGTTACCTGCACAGATTTTTAGCCCTGGTAAAATTATTCAAAAAATAGACAGGGAGTCAAAATTAACAGCGTCTCCTTCAAATAGATTATTACTGGGCAATTTAGTACCATCAACAAAGAAACTTGTTGAAATATATGCTACATTTTAATATGTTAAAAGCATTACAAGTAAAAATAAATAAATGCAACTTGTAAGTCGTTGTTTAAAAAGAAGTCGCATGGTTTCTAAAACGTTTTGAAAGAATTATCTTATTTAAAACTACCAAATGAAATTATATTAAAACTATTTTTAATTTTCTCAATTCGTTTTTACATATATTGGAATCTATTATCGAACAAAAATAAGGAAAATCTAGAATAAACTCACATTATCAATAATCTTTACATTTGCACCATAAAATAGTAAATAACGAGCCGTCTCTGTTTGTTTGTGCTCAGCTGCCCATACTATGGGGGTCCACCCCCCGTCATCAACTGTGTTCACCTTAGCTCGTCCGTAGCTCATGAGGAGGTGGCAACCCTCTATGTAACCCTCTTTTGCGGCGTGATGGAAGCACGTCATACCCACTGTGGGTAGGTAGAGGGGTTATGTGGTCATATCATTGTCCGATAGGTTAGTCTAGTAGTTAAGTCTGTCGACTTTCAGCCAAATGGTTGCAGGTTCGAAACTGGTCGCTGGCTGGTCGGTTGTGTTCCTGGGCAAGGCACTTTATGGACATTGCTTGAACCCAGCTATTCAATGGGTTGTACTAAATTAAAAGAACTTGTGAATCATACAAAACATACTCCGGTAACCCGACAATGGGCGAGATGTGATCTGACGATTGCTCGTGTGTTAACCCCCTTGGTTTTACCACTCACAGGAATAAACATGAATATCTTATTCTATTCATATCCATCGTGGGTAGGGCTATTGCAGTGTGTATACGAGTTATTAAATGCTAGTGTATTGTTTAACTCAATAAACCACTAGGTTGTGTGCAATGTCCACTGGGTTGGGTGCAATCAACAACACAGCAACTAGCTTCTGGTTGGTTTCGATCCTTTAACCTTTTGGCAAACGGGCCGAACCCATATCCACACCATTAAACACTCCCAGTATTACACATGAATGAACGACATACTGTCATCATCTTTGACAGTGACATCAGCTTTGTTGAAGAGAAGATAGATAATCAGCTCTTTGTTCTTTAACAATATTGCTTTGATCTGAAATAAACGATTCAATTTAAATGCTAACTAGCTGACGCAAAGTTGGTCTGTTTCTTAAAAGATATCCATTAAGCTTAAGCTTGGAACATGAAAACAAATACCTCTTTAATCAGGAATTATGCTCCCTACAACAGGGATTTCAAGGATTATGCCCCATTGCCCCGTACAACCTAAAACTTAAGGATAGTTTCCCCTTTCGACTTGTACGTATGTCAGCATTGTGCTTATTTCAGAGAAAAAATTGGTAAAATCCAACCCCACCCACCAATGGGGTATTCCCCTCCTCATCCCTAGAATTGATATCAGCCCCAGACTCAAGGAGGACGTGGATGGTGGATAACTGGCAGGTGGGGAGGGCTTCGTGGAGGGCCTTGTTGAGGGTGTCGATCCGAGCCTCTAGCCCGTCCGTCAACATTTGGATCATCTGTGGGGTGGGGGGTAGTAAGGTGGATAGCTACTTGGAGCGGTAAGAAAGTAATGTGGGGGAGGGGGTAGCTGTGTGAAGTGGTAAGTAGTAAGTTGCTAAGTGATAAGAAAGGGGTTTAAGTAGCTATGTGGGGGTTAGTTAAGTGGAAAGAGACTGGAGTGGTAAGAAGATAGGCGGGGGAAAATATTTTAAAAAACAAACTTATGTTAAACAGTTCAATAGTTTGACAGTTCTCCTTACCATGCTGACACGTGGGTTACAGCAAGCTAATTACGATAAATAAAGAGCTCTATTTTTCAACTACCCATGATGATTTCGCTTAAATCACTAGACTGACAGTTCGAATCACTACAATTTACTAACCAACTGGGATACAAACCTTTGAAATGTTGTTCTGCTGGACAAATTGAAGAAAATTTTTGGCTTGAAATCTCACTTTTTGTAACCTTTATATAAATATGGGGTTTTAAATTTGATGAGAATAACTTAACCTATACAACAAAATCAGAAATAATGCTTCTTACACCCTTAAAATCCAGGAATAATGCCGATTATACTCTAAAACTCGGGAATAAAGCCTGAAGCTCCCCATACCAGGAGAAATGCCCCTAAATATTAAAATCTGCAGATAATTCCCTCATACACCCTTAAAACCTAAATATAAAGCACGGTCTCTTCCCAAAACAATAGACTCGACCACCATGCCCCCGAAATCCGAACTCACGGTTCTTGCTGCAGTGCTTGGAGCAATTCCTCCAACCCATCCCTCTGCGGACCCAGCATCAACGTGGAGGTGCTGATGTCTAATCTTCCAAACTTGACGCTCACTCCAGGGGGGAAATCGGGGTTGTATTGGCTCCCTTTAGCGTAACCCATCCTTGCACTTTTACATCCTCTGTTTAAGAAAGCAATAATAAGTGTTAAAATTAAAATAGCATTAAAGTCTTTTAGATTTTGGTTTAGAAAAATAGCATTTAAGTGTTTTGATGCGCATTATTTATTACAAGCATGGCTTGATTAAGCTGGTGCACGTTTTTTCTGTTGATTTTATGAGAATCATCGGATTAATGTTAAATTCAGTTTCTTAGTAGTTGTCATTTCTTTGCTTAAAAATTTTGATTACTGGCAGCATGAAAACTAGACGTAATATGCATCATAACTTATGTGTCCAGATAGAAAAATTTTGGTCAGGTTGCTTCCAGGCAGTTCAGAAAAAACTTGACCGGTATATCCCAGATCCATAATAGATCAAGAGTGCTGGAGAATCGGCCGTTTATTGCCTAAATTTCTGGATCCGGGGCTATCGTGGACCCACCCACAGTAATGTAATGTAATCATAACTTATGATTTTACGATTATACATTGTAGTAACATCTATAGCATTTGAGAATTAATAAAACATTGTTCGTTTTGGGTTGTTTCGAAATGTGTTAGTTACGTCTCACACAAAGCAATGCTTTATTCGCTTAAAGTTTTTTGCTTAGACTCACATCCGAAGTCATATTACAGAATAGTTCACTGGTATTAAGATATGTTCATTAACTTTATTGGAAAATACAGCGATCAACGAGATAGCTATCCATGCATAAGGCTCCAAAGTAAAGATATTGCTGACCTAATTTGGAGGTAGTTTTTCCTCTTCGTCTTGGCTGGATCCCGTCCTGCAAGGATCAGGAGAAGATCTTTGTCCAGGTTTGGTACCAAGTTGACCTCTTTAACCGAGGTAGAGTCTCCACCACAGTGGGGGCAGTTCGACATCTGACCACTCAGTACCATGCAATCTCTGTGGGGTAGGTGGGTAATATGGGGTGGGGACGTTTCAATATGGACAAGGATTTTTCTTAGGTGGGGTGAAGGTAATGTGGAGGAGCGATGTTTTAATAGGGGACAGAGTATTTTACTAGGGGGTGGGGTAATATGGAGATTGGAGTATTTCATCAGGAGGCTAAATGACCAGTTATTCATGTCGATCAACACAGAAGAACTGTATATACTGATGCAGATGCCAATGCATATAAGTATTCTTGTTAAACACTCGTTTTAAACAAGAATTCCTGCAGTGTGGAGGTACCTGTGGAAACGATGCGGGAAGTTGTCGTTCTTGATGCAAACGAGGAATTTTCCGCCGCTGCAGAATGTTCCACAACCCGGGCAACATTCGTGTCCGATCATTCTTTCTCTGTGGGGGAGGTGGTTTATTTGGGGGCTAGGGGTCAGGAAGGGTTGTTGTTCGGGGGGCTAGGAGTGAGAAAGGGATGTTTATATGGAGGCGCATGTGTCGGGGATGGTTGTTAATACATGGGGCAGTGGGTTGTGGCCAATGATACTTTATCCCCAGGGGCTGAAAATGGGAAATTTTTCAGTAACTACAACGTAACGGGTGCCTCTAAATACTACAGGACCGTTTGGATCGCTTGGACCGCTTGGATCACTTAGACTGCTATGGAAAGTAATTCTAAACCTGTCCCAAATACTAATCTCAAACCCAGAACTAACTTTAACCCCAACCCTAACACTAATATCATGGCTTTTGTAATTACGAAGGATAGTAAGCGATCCAAGCGCTCCATGCGATTTAAGCAGTCCTGTAGTATTTAGAGGTAACGCAACGTAACTACTGTCAAAAACTCTTTAGGTCAAAAAGTTAATTTCAGAAAAACTAAGCCCAGGTTATCAAAATTACTGTAGTGAGTTGTACATGGTGGGGAACTTGATAGTTCAGCTTTTGTTTAACTACCAGTACTAGGTTCAAAAAATAAGCTCCTGACCCAAGGACATAATCAACCAGTTACAGCTGGTTTTGATCCCTAAATCTTTTACTCCTAATAATAAACTATTTTGACATGTTTTGCATATTGCAATTTAAAAAACCCAAAAAATTCCTTGCCGTATTTTTGTTAAACTCATTAATCTACTGGGTTCAAGCAAAAACATATGTACACACTCAGTATCACTATTATATAAAAAACAAATTTTTAATCTTTAATCACAAAAAGAGCCCATGCTGGGTATGAAGACAGTTGGGCCGCTGTAATACGTCACAACCCACCTGTGTTCATTGCATAACCCGATGACGGGGACTTTGTTGCTTGGTCTCATCATCTCATGTGAGGAAATCAATTCGTTGCATCCGAATGGCTGGAATGAGGTGAACTCAACAGTGTTTTACTTCACTTACAAAGCACAAGGGAAAACTAAAAGGAGGGAAAGCGGGAAGGAGGGAAACTGCACTCTAAATTTACGGATACTACTTTTAACCTTACACTAAACACTAATCTCAACCCCAGAACTAACCTTAACTCCATCCCCATCTCTAAAACTAACTCAAATTCCCTAATCTTCATTTTAGTGTGCAGTTTCCCTCCTTTTAGTTTTCCCCAAAGCACCCAATATCGAAAACCAGCTTAATTAACACATAATTAAATCCAAGCATCAATGCAATGTCCAAGTACATAGGTACGAACCCTGATAACCCACCTTGCCAGAAACGTTGTCGACCGCCATGCATTTGATCTCCTGTACCACTTCGAAGTTGATACTGTGGGGTGACTTCACAATGCAAGTGCACAGTGGAGTCTGATCGAGGCAGGAATTCATGCTTTGCCGCAGCGTCTATGGTGGTCGTTTAGTTCAAAGAATATAACTGGAAGAGCCGCATGGATATTTTTAACTTATTTTTACAATATGCTGATATTTCGAACGTATTGATTTTATATTAATCCGTCATCTCATTAACCTGGTCCTTAATGCTTGTAATACAGTACCATTTTAATCATATTTCAATATAAATTGTTTATTGTGTAAATAAACTACCAGCAGCACGGTCTATCAAATGCGTGTTGTTTAAAACCGAAGTCTTAAAGACCAACCAAAAACAATTTTTTAACAAATTTAATAAAGAAAAAAGCATTGCATGTATGTTTGATAAAATAATAGTAATTTTGAATATTCATCATCATTACGTTTAACTGAAAAAAAAATATATTTTACCACTTTTTTCACTTGTGAATCAAAATTATAGAAAACTGGAGAATTTCACTTGTGAATAAAAAAACAAAAAAAACAATTTGTTCCACTGTGAGCACTTAATACCAATTGGTAGAATAAAACAAATAAGTCTTTCAAAAGAATTTCGAATCAAAATTTAAATTTCAATTCTGGAAGGGACATTCCCAATCATAATCTGAAAATTGCAATGCAACTAACTAGACTGTACTTACCGACATGTATCCATTCACCATGTGTGTCTTTAATTCCTGTGTGGATGTGATCAATTAAGGAGCATTATGACATGTACAATCACTTTAGGTATCGTGTGCTGAAGGTACCAGATTCATATATCACAGTTACTATACATTTCTTATGGATGGTTAGCTTAATAGATAGTTCATTGGGATATCAACCGAAAGGTAGCGGGATTGAAACCAGCTGGTAAGAGCTATCGACACATATGGCACAATGCTCAAAGCCTACTGCAAGTACAATAATGGTGGTATCTTAAAGTTAAACTTACAGTTTTTGATTTGTTTGAGTAATCGTGCCCAGCTCCATTAGATGTAGTAGCAACAGGGGTTGAGGTGATTGGGGAGTCAACTTTCAACCCGTCGAATACCACCGGCGAAGTAGAGCCGTTCGAAGAGGCGATGGAGGCTGATTTCTTCTGGGGATAATACAGGTTCAAGGGGATTTTGTTTAGGCTACATTTGATGTATAATGGTACAGATTGTTAATTTATAGCTATTAGTCTGTGACAATCAAGACAACTCATTATATACTGCTAGAGTACAAATTCGATTTGCTGAAGTAAATACATTGGGAGGATAATTAACTTGGATAAATATTTGTTAATCGGGTAGGAGCAATGTTAAGATGACAAATAAACAGTACTACACCCTATATAGAGTTGCTGGAGCCTGGAACTATTACAGTGTGTGGGTAATCAGACAGGACTTTCAATTTAAACAACATAAGATACCACTGGGTTGAAGGTATGTAAAGTTGGTTGCTTCGTTGCACAGTGATATACCTTCTACCCACAGTCGAGTTGTTGGAGCTAATACTATGTGTGGATAACCATACATGACTTCATGCCAACAGTTCTGTTGGTTTTCTTCAGAGCGCAAACTTCTTTATATAGAACACTGATTGATAAACTACCCTTAGAACACCATGCTTACCCTTTTCTTACGCCCGGTCCACAGAAATGGATCTTTCGGTCGCTTTTTCTTTTGTACGGCTATCTCAGTGCCTGGGGAATCTCCACCTAAGAGAAGAATTAGCATTTTTAAAACAAAAACAGAAATGGGGGCTATTATTATTTATTAGGAGTTTTAAATCATAATCAGCACTGGAGGTAAATGAAAGGAGAAAAATTATAATCCAAAATTTTGCAGGTAAGCCAGGCTTAAAGCTAAAACTTTACATAATAAAGTTTTGATTATATGTTAACAGGATCTTAAGGATCCATAACCAAATAATTGGCTGGTAGCTCAATCTGCAACTTTGCCAGAGAACAAAGTGACAGTAAGCCTAAGAAAAAATAAGAAATATAATAAGACAGTTAAATGTAATCTCGTAAAAGCACTTTGCAAAATTCTCAGCTTGGGGCTGGAACTTTCTGCTTAACCCTTTAACTGCCGCTGTCGACTCAAGTCGACAGCGCTAAAAATTACATAAGTAGAAAAGTATACGGCCGATTTTGATCAGTGAGATGGCGCTGGAGAGCTGAATAATTTCTGCGTTTACCAATATAAGATGATATATAGGTTTGCATTTGATATTTTTTAGTTATTTATGTTTAAAAAATGTATACATATATGTGTGATTTTTAGTTGTTTTAATTAGTTTTAATTTTGATTTTAGTCCCCGATTAGTTTATAACTATTGTCGTCATGGTTCGCTTGTTTAGTTTGAAAACAAGCCTTTCGTTTTTTGCTTGTACATTTTGGATTAGGCTATTTTTTGAGCTCATGGAGGGTAAAAACAGGTATTCTGTTGAAGAAACTGCCCTTTTGTTGGCTGATAATGATTCTGGAAGCAGTTGTGCTTCATTTTCGAGTAGTTCTAGCCATGAAGAATCTTTTTGAAGCTGTTTTGCAGTAGTTTTGTTTTCCTGTGGCTATGTGTTTGTGTTTCATTGGGCAAGTGCAAAAAAAAAAAAAACATTTTTTGATTTGCGTATTACGACGTCATCAGTAAATTTTTGACGTCATCATAAAAAGAGTAGTACACAAATGTTCCAGAGATAATCATAAATAACTTTGCTACATACTGTTTTGTTTGTAAATGAAAAAAAATATAGTTTTTGTTGATCTAAACAGTAACACATGACGTCATTGCCCAATGCATGACGTCATCAAAATTTTACTAATGTTAAAAAAAAGAAAATTTATTACTGAACAACTTCTCTGTTGATCATATAATGCTTGCATCAATAGTTTTTTAAACAGAAGCTTCTAACCTAAGGTGACTTAGCCAAAAAATGACCTAAAAAACAGCCGACAGTTAAAGGGGTAAGCACGCACAAAACTTTTAGTTTGATTTATCAAAACCAAATAATAAAATATACACATCTGTTACTCTAAGGTTTGAATTTTACAAGCTAGTCAGCTTACACCAACTCATATAAAACAGCTGACCATCAGTAAGTGTGGAGCAAGCCTTAGTAAGCAGACAGCATAATACTCACCGGAAGGCCTCCCAGCATCAGAGATATCGCTCTCCCCACTGTGTTTACGTTTGAGCCCCAGATCCACGGCTTCATTTGCTTGCTCCACCACTGATTCCTTTTCCTGGGGAGCAGGGTTGGAAAATTGGGGTGCGCAGATAACCTCACAACATAAATCGATATGCAGGAGCTATTGCAGTGTGTTGTGTTTGATAATGTTATAGATTTTATTTAAGTTTAATAATTGACTAAATAAAAAAATTATTTTTGGATAAATGAAAAAATAAAAACAAACTGTTTTTTTTTCAACCAACTGTAGGTGTATTGATTTAAGATACAAGCAAGCAGCCAGTATCGATCGCACAACCATAAGGGCGATGTTTTTTACCACTCAGGTTAATTTCCACTGCTATATACTAAGATTACCATGCAATACCCTGCATGGAGTTTGGTAGGTTTTAAACTTGCAACCTTTCGGAAGACAACCCAACACTCTACCAAAGAGCTATGTCACACGGGGAATACCCCACCTGAGTCACCTGTTCTTCCACCCTCGCTCGAAGTTGGCTTTCAATGCTCACCACACGATGGCGGTTAGGAATCGATTTGCGAGCACGGTGAACTTTCTTATGGTCAACACTGTGAAAAGTTATTTAAACATCTCAAAAATAAAAAAGTATTATATTAAAATATATGAGATTTTTAAAGTGTTATTACTTAACCCTTAGACGACGACGGTTTCATATTTGTAACCCAGATGTGTCCCCGAAAAAAAAATGCACAATTCAGTCGTTTCTTGGGGGATTTTCCTAGTTTTGATATTTTTGGAAAGCATTTGAATAAATCTTTTGAAATAACGCATAAAAACATAATCCTTCCATTTAAAAATTTTGAGTTATATTGCTCCAAACATTTTTCTTCAAAATTTTTGTATCTAGTTTAACTTTTAGGTAAAATATCGCTTTTTTGGCTTCTGGGGAGTTAAAATTGATACACCAGTTGCTGTGAGAATAAAACTAGCAGTAGCCGTCTTTGTTTTCGAGTTTTCCAGTCATTTTCGATTTTTCAACGATATATGTAAACATATGTGTACATGGTTTTTTCTTATTACTATTGATATTTATTCATTTTTTCGCCTTTGTTTACTTTGTTTTTCAATTATTATTTGATATTCGGAAGAAATATGGCAACTTCGGAATAGATTACAGCCGATTAGGCTGCCAGCATGATCTAGGCCGACAGTGATTGTGGTGATGAAATGCCATATTTGTCAGTTTTATGTGACGTCATCACGCTTAGTTGACGTCATCAAAAAATAAAAGACGTAACTTTGTAGAAAATTTCATTTTGAACACTTTTGTAATACATTACTATCATCTACAAGCTACCAGTAACGAGTAATTAGAGTATAAATTACTAATTATGACGTCATTACAAATACTACAACGTCATCAAAAAAATAAAAATACCAATTTGTAGAAAATTATCTACTGGACAACTTTGTAATAGATTGTTTTTCCCTAAGTCCAACAGTATTTGCAGCAAACAAGGTACCTTACTCAAAAGTGCCAAAAACTGCAAAAGTTCCGTCGTCGTCAAAGGGTTAATATAAAAATGTTTCATTTGATTTGTAAAGGACTTAGCAGTAGTAAGGATGGCTTGTTGAGTAAATCGCTATTAAAGCTAAATTTAGTTTCACTATGCACTACCAAGGATGCACCAATACTCATGTACTCATAATGCTATAGTATAAAACTCATAATGCGACTATAAAGAAAGGGTTGAAAAATAGAGTGCCACCCTCTAATTGAACGCCGCCTCTAATGACAGCTACTTTAACAATAATTATGGTAATTAATAATGAAAGGGGTAACATCACAAAAATAAGCAATGTGTCACTTAAACACCGTTTTACCATATATATTACGCATTAATCATTGCAATTAATAACTTTAGCATCTTCTCCTTTATGCCAAGTAAAAAACAAATTTTAAATCATGTTTTATTCTAATTTAAAATTAAAATGATATGTAAATAAAATTTATTTTGTTTTTATAAGCACTTAATCCTGAATTTCTGAAGCTAAAAAAATAATTCCGAATTATTTCCTAAATAAATTGAATTTATATCTTGTTCCTTAAATGAAAATTTCTAATTCAAACTTTCATATATTCTAACTTAAATATTTCTTAAATAATGTCCAAAAACTCAATTTAATATTTCTACCAAAGAACTTACATCCGGGCTGAGTTGGGTGAAATGTCAACTTTGCTCTGAAAGGAAATAATTTGAATGTTGGGGAAGAAGTGTTTGAACCAACATATGTTCAAAAAGAGAAATGAGAGTTGACAAAGATATTTTTAAATATGGTATGTTTAATCCACTTTCGAGTAGTATTCGTAATAGGTGGATGGTAAAAGGCACTCTTAGAGTATCTCCATAGCGTGCACTTTCTTTTGTTCGGGGAGTTTTAATTCTATTATCCAAAGGAAATTCCATAAGCTTTATTTACTCCTTTTAGTGGATGAGAGTAGAGACTGGGCTGGATACCCGAACTACTAGAGTAGTAGGGTTTTCCAAGGCGCCTGACTGTTGCCAATCAAATTGTCAAATTACAAAAATAAAATGATTCTAGTGAGGACAGAGAAGTAAACAAAGCAGAAACTTTTTCCTTACTCAAATAGGATTTACAAACAAAAATTAAAATTATTAAGGATATTAACAGGTATTAACAATCATATAAAAAGTTAAATCTAATTAATAACATATAGTTCTCTGGACATCTGTTTATGTTTTTACCCTTACTTTGTGATACCCTACTTGTTATATTATATATTATTTCTGTAATTTATGTGCTGTATCACAGTACAGCACCGAATCTTCAGGTAGTACATGGTAACAAATGTCATCAGAAATACAGGGGAAGTGTAGGTACGGTAGTTGGGCTTTCCAAGTAACATATAAACAGTTGTTTAATTATTATTACCACAGGTTGGTTATAAATACATGGATTATTTGACATTCAATAATCATATTTGATTGATTGCAAAATGATACAAAAATAAATAAGCAAAAAAATAATAATTTTATTGTGGTAAATGCCACTTATACTGTGTAAGTGTTCACCTAGCCAGCTGCCCAATTTTAAAAATATATTCGTCCAACCGGCTTGGTGGATGATTTTGTAAAATTTTATCATTGTACTGTATTTTCTGTTGCACTTTCATATAAATCAATGTACATTTAAATAGATTGGGTTTTTGAAGAATTAAGTACACTATAATTTTAAACTGACAGAACAATGGCTAAAAAAAATTAACCAATTTTTTGTATGGGCAGTTAACAATTTTTAACTGCCCATACATTAAATGTTAACTGCCCATACAAAAAAAAGAGCTTGTACACAATTCTATTTAATGGTAATAAAAAGAAAGATTTTTGTCATATTCCAATGCAATACAAATGGTAAAGATTAATAAATTTTACCTTTTCTGAAGGGCTGAATGCTTCAGGTCTGTAAAAGAATAAGAATTTTAATCTTTGTTGTTTATTCTAAATAAATGCATAATAATGAGGCAAGGGTATGTTCACTGATTATTATAAGTGTAGTAGTGGCCATTACAACTTTTGTGGATACTTAGATTCTAAGCTGAAAATAAATTGGTCACTTAGTGATTTTTAAGCTTTTTAAGCGCCGAAAATTGTTTTATTTAATCTGGCGAAACATCATATAAAATATCAAATGTAGCCGTGTTAAGTAATAATCAGTACTGCAAAGTCACTTATTTATTAGTACAAACAGGACTTAAGAGCCACGGGAAATATAGAACATTTATTATTACTGGATTTAATGAGATACTTTGTTTGGTGGGTGTAAACACTAAGAATTGTTCTCTTGTTTATTTTAAATCAGTTAAAACTAGGGATGTCTAGTTCAGAATAAAAATTCAATCCGTTGGATAAAAAAAATGATTCGAAATTATTTTTTTATCTTAGCAATTCAAATTTAACTCTTTCCGTCCCAACTCGCGATATATCGCGAGTTGGTGGGAAAACATGGTATCCCGCGTTGCACATAAATAGGTGCAAATCTAAAACACGATTTTTCCGCAATGCGTAATGGTAGAGACCTCAGCTATGGCTCATTCGATCAAGGAAACACTCTAATTTATTCTCTGAATTTACACGAATTTACATGTGACTAACTAAGCCAATAGGAGTCGTGTTAACTTGCGGAGAAGCTCTTTTTGTCAAGCAAGTCTTTCTTTACATTCTCTGTGAATTTCGTCCGGTTGAGATATGAGGGAGAGCGTTGGTGACGTTTTCGCTACAGACGGTAAGCGTCGTGTTCACCAAAGCATGACACCCAATGCTGTGGAAACTGATGTAATTAAGCCAATCATAACTTCCCACTTGATTAATTTGGTGAAGAATTTTCAACAGTATTTTCTTCCCGAATTAGACAATGACAAACTAGATTGGATCCAAAAACCATTCATCGTGTCAAGTCAAAGCATCGAGCATCTCTCTCTGAATGCTCAAGAAGAATTTGCCGAACTTTCCTCTGATTCGAAGTTGAAACTTGACTTTGCTGTACAAAAGCTTACTACTTTTTGGCTTGGTCTCAAAGTAGAATATCCAGTATTGGCTGATTTAGCAATACGTGTTCTTCTCCCATTTGTTTCAACATATTTGTGTGAGACCGCTTTTTCAACTTTGACATCTATCAAAACGAAGCATCGCGCAAGTATTAAAGACGTTGAAACTGCTCTGAGACCTGCTCTAACAAACATTGAGCCACGGTTTGACTTACTGTGCAAAAACATGCAGAACCATGCAGCTCATTAAATAACAAACTCAGTTTTCGATCTTTGTAAATACTGTTGTTTGTCTGCTTTTTTACCGTACTCTTACATTCTTACAACTTAAAATAAGTTAAAAAGACAAAAAGGGGTCGTAAATTTTTTTGATAATGAGAAAAGGGTCGCTCGTAAAAAAAGTTTGGGAAGCCCTGCTGTAGACTACAGGCTGTAGTATATAAATTTCAGATGAACGATTGATTCTAGACTAACTTCAGAATTTAAATTTATTTGGATTAGATCCCTGGTTCAAACACAGCTTACAGGTCACACCATCACACTCTTATACCACCCACACTGGGATTTAAAACTGGCGTCACAAATAATAACATTACATTATATGTATTTCAACATGCATTTATAATGGTTTCAGTGTGTGATATACCTGTTCACAGTTGGCTGTTTATCATCCTTTGGACGAGCCACTGTTTTGTAGCTTTTGTCTGCAACAGTAAATGTTAGTTGTTAGGTGAAGCAAAATTTTTTTTTGTTTATAAATAAAAGAAAACAGGTATAGGATACTCGAATTTGTATGTGTGTGACATTAAGTCACAATACAAGTGATGGTATAACATGGACAATTTCAGGATAACTTGTGCCCATCATAGGGTGACCATAGCTTTTGCCATGTTAAATACAGTAAAGACATTCATACTTTTTCGTTAAACTCACTAAACTGCTTGGTTTAAACAAGGTCTGTTAATGTTTCCAAAAGGCACACCGACTATATAGCAACTGGTTCAATCCAAATACCTTTTAATTGATAGTCTTATATCTTATTATTAAGCTAATCAGCAAGAAAACAACTTTGTATGAATACCAAAGCCAACAACCAATCAGGTTGTCAAAGCACTAATTTCAATATCTACGGCTGTGTTCATATGTGTTTAGACAACAGTAACCTAATTATATGACTTCTGCACAACTTCCTATAAACATTATTGGAATTTAAAATTTATTATTCAAACCAATGTCACCACTACACCAACTGTATATTTTATTTAAATGGTACAGATTTCATGGGGTAAAATGTGTTTTCACAGGTCAATTAAACAGACTAGAACACCTCCTTTCTAGTGGATTAAGAGTAAATAAAAACACCAATGCCATACAATTTAACTCCTGCACAATATAGGGCATCAAGAAAAACACAAACACTTTTTAATTTTCCTGCATAGGTGTTTTTTTCGGAGAATATTTACCTTTTTTCTTTTTTGTGACTGTTACTTCTTCAGGCACTGCCTCTTCAGTGCTCATGTCGGACATTTCTGATCCCGATTCTTCCACAACCTGTTGTTAAATAAGGTTGGTGTAAGTGCAACAGATAATCATAGGGACAGCTCACAATTGGAACAATGTCAAACTAAATTGGCCATATATTATACATGCTTTTTGCTTCATTTTTGCAAAATAACGATATTTCAAATAATTACCAAGTGGAATGCCCCATTTTGTCAAAGATACTGAGCTTTTATCTTGGGATTTTTAGAAAAAAAATTAGATATTTTGACAAATTAAAACTCTCCATTTGTCTAACAATCCTTTTTAAGTTAATGTAGAAACACGGCAACCAGAGTTTCAGGTAAAACTCTACCAGTTTCAGTGCGACCAATTATTGCTTTCAAGAAAAAAAAGAAACCTAAGAGTGCTTCTGGAAATTAGTCAGCAAAGATAGATTTCCTAAAAGATTTCGTGTTCAAGATGCACTAAGCTCTTAATGTTTGAAAGCACATATATGTGTGTAAAAGTACATTTTCGACTATGAAGAAAATCTAAAAACAGAAATCGAATAGTAAACGAAACACCAGAAAATAGTCTTAGACTTGTAATCACAAACGTTGAAATTTATATTAAAACGATAGTACCGGTATCAGATAAGCTCCGACCACAGGCATGAGGCATCTCACTGATATTTGCAATAAACTAATATTTGGTATAGTGTAACAATTTCAATTATGCCCTGACTTTCACCCCTGTTTTTAATTATTGTTTAAATCTGTTGTTTTAAATTTTTAATTATTGTTTAAATCTGTTGTTTAAAAGTGGCACCCAACCTGTCACGTTTTTGTGAATAGATACATAAGTCGAAATTAGTTGGGCTATGCTGCTCTAATAAATAAAACAATGACTGGCACCAACATTTTGTTAAAACAATTTAAAAAAAAAAAAATTAATTCCGAAGTTTGGTTTTATAAGCTTTCAAAACACAATATTACTTAATGGTATTGTTAAAACATAATTCCTGTCTTTTAAATTTAATTCAGTAAAAAAGAAATATACTTTCCTAAATCTTGCCAAAACCAACTTAAAAAAACATTTTCAAGCCACGTCCACTGTCCTATTAAACCTCCCTGTGTGGCAGTACCCAAAGCATCAACTCAAACCCCAAAATATCTCTGCTATGCGTATAAACGATTCACATCATTACCCTCCAAAGCCCCAATTTTATATCTTAAAGTTAAATGTATACAAGTAAATAGTAAAGTTAATACGTACCATAAAGTAAATAAGGTATAAAAGTACAATAGTCAAGTACAATAGTAAAGATGATTATTTTGGAAAACTCATTTGAAATATTTAGTATTTTATGTAACAAGCTTATGTTGAAAATTCATTTATATTCATGTTTTTTAAGTGGGGAATATTTCAAACACAAAAAGCTTTTAAAAATTACGAAAGTTTAAAAATCTCACATTAAATGCAAACACTCTTTTTGAACTTTATAAGTGTAGGCCTACCAATCTTAGGATTTTACATTTACAATATTTCAAATAAATTGCATGAAAGTAAAAAAAAATCTTTTTCTTACTTGGAATGGATAGAATTTTAGGGTAAATTTGTAAATGATTGTATGGAATTAGGGTAAATCCTCTATGTGGTGATAGTGTAGTTACTCTATAATGTGAAAGTTTTAGTTTCACAAAAAATGTATCCCAAATCTAGATATTTTTCCAACATACCATTTTATGCACTATATGGTCTTACCTTATCGACATTTCTTGCAGCCAATCTCTTTTTGGTTTGAATCTCCTCGTTTGATAATGTGCACTGTTACATACAATTTTATTAACATACAAACATTAAAAAAAAAAAATCAATACAAAATACCACAAATTAATTTTATACAGAGATAATTCACCCAGAAAACATGACCAGAATAAAATAATTTGTCAATGTTTCATTAAAGTTTTAGCAAATTATTTTAAATGAGTGCAGGGAAATAAAATTACACAAGAGTATTCAAGCTCTAAGATATGGTTAAGAAAGGATATGTTTAAGGTAGGGGTGCAAAAAATTAACGGTCAAGGTTTAACCAAGGTTAACCGTTTTTATGGTTAACCGTTACGTCAAATATCAACCGTTTAACAGTTTAACAGTCAATATGTAAATTTACATGAGAAAATGCTCATATCATTAAACCCGATGCTTGATTTGAATATCCTAATTCATACTTTTAGCTTATAGTTCTTTCGTTCTTTTGTTTTAACACCTAGTAGTTTTTGTTGAACTTTATTTTATTAATGGCTGCTCGACCTTTGCTGATTTGACAGTAGCTTAAAGAATATCGGGACGGTTACCCGATTCTTGTTACATCAGTTAACAGTTTTTCAAATTAACCGTTAATTCGCAGCCCTAGTTTAAGGCAAGTGGTTGAGTCTAAACTTCATTAAAGCTGAAGCCTGTAAGATGCCCAACATTGGCTTACCTGTACAAGCTTATCATTGCATTCCCTTTGTGATAGGACTTTAAACGAGGTGTCCATTCTTTTGCCGTGATTTTTGAATATCTGTTTAAATATCTTCTGTATGTTATGTGCAAGTGCAAATGGTAGGGGGTCTTGATCGGTGATCACAGTAATATGCTGTTCAGCAAGAACTGAAAAAAGGTAGATCATACATATTTAACTCTTTCACTCCCGGCCAAATGCATTAATTCAAACATGCTGTCCCGCAGTGTTTTTTACAATTTTTAGTCATTTTCAAATTAGCACAGTTTTTCTAAAGTTTATGCTATGATTTAATATTTAGTATGGTTGGAAAGATAATTTATCCCTCTTTTAAACAAGCTGCACATCTAAAATCTACCTCTAATAAAGAATATATTATGTAAACTTTAGTGAACACCACTTTTTATGCAAAGAAAATTCTGCTCGACTTTGAAAAATTTGAGGTGCACTGACAAACGAAATACTCACTTATTATTGGAATGCCCAAATGATATGAAAATTGGAATGTAGATTGTCTAATAGTTTTTGTACTCAGGAAAATTCGAACTGTATTTCTATCTTCAGTAGTTTTTATTACTATTTGTAATTGAAATTTCCCTTTTTTCTGACTATATTATGAAAACTTGAACCAAAACGCATTGAAGTTTTTAGTTTTGTAGAACTAAAATAGTAAAAAGTATAAAAAAGAACAGTGAAGGAAGTGTAAAAAGGGCATACAAAACCAAACAAACGCAAATACTATATCCAATATTCTTCAAAGCAGGGCACACCGAACTAGCTAGTCTCGCCGCCTTTTTCTTTATCGTGCGCTCAGCAGGCCCAGCTGGATTCATGCTTTGGTGAACACGAAGCATAACCGCCTGCTGCGAAAACGTCACCAACGCTCTCCTTTTTATCTCAACGGCACGAAATTCACAGAGAATGTAAAGAAACACTTGCTTGACAAAAAGAGCTTCTCCCCAATTTAACACGACTCCTATTCGCTGAGTTAGTCACGTGTAAACTCGTGTAAAATTCAGCAAAAACACAGGCGAAGCCTTGAAAAAGAAAGGCTATCACTCCTCACATTTTGAATATTTCTCCAAGATAATTACAGAGAATAAATTTCAGGCTTTCCTTGATCGAATGAGCCATAGCTGAGCTCTCTAACATTACGCGTTGCGGAGAAATCGCATTTTAGATTTGCCCCTATATATAGGGACGCGGGACACCATGTTTGTTCACCAACTCGCGATATATCGCGAGTTGGGAGGCAAAGAGTTAACAAATATATAAAAGGACAATGGGCCAGATTAGAACAGCCAGTGCAAAATTTGCCTCAAAAAAGCATTATGTATGGCTGTCCGAGCAATTATATCTTTGCATCAACTGTTAATAAACAGACGGATTTACATAGGGAGGCTTGACCTGCCCACTGGTTAATGGTTTGCAGTGTTACCAATTAAGCTATACACACACCACATGATAAAAATTTATAAATCCTGAACTATATTTACATGTCAACTGGTAAGTTATTGCAGCGTTATAAATGTTGTTGTTACCGAAGTATTGCCTTAAAAATTAATTACTTTTCCAGATATTTAATTAAATTAGTTAAAGCCATCATGGACAAAATAATTAGCTCAGAAAAGTAATTTCCCTTATATTTGTCCGAAGTGGTCAAGAATAAGAAAACAGATGTTATTAAAAATTAAATTATTAATACAAATTTTGACCAAGAATGTGTTTTCTTACCATTTGATTTTGGGTCATAAAAATAGCTCATTCTGTCATTCATATTGCAAGTACGCCGGATGCTTTTTGCCATTTTTTCATCAGTGATGATGTAAATCACAGGGCACCCTCTTAATACATAGACTTCTACACGTTCAATTCGCTTCGATGATATTTTAATTGTAATCTGCTTATCTCTGTCCACCTCTGAAATAGCAAAAAGGATGATTTATGTGATTATATAGCCTACCTCACGCCATGTAAATTGTTTTTTAAGCGCAGAAAGTACAGCATCTTGGTAAAAAAAGACATTTTAATCATTAAAATGGTTGACATATTTTATGCATGGCTAAAACTATTTTAGTTTCAGAAAAATAATTTGAATGCACTATAGGGTTACCATCAAAGAGAAGGGTGGACTTATTTTGGGTGGACCTAGAGTGTCATTTATTTTTGGATTGTCACATTATGACCAGAATGATAATTGGCCAGTTATATAGCCAGAATTACAAATATCTTCCAATATGAGTGAGATGCTGGAGCAACAATCTTAAACATCATTAAAGACAGTTTAATACCAAAAGGCAGATTTAGTTAAAAATACTCTTTAAACCCTAATATCGATTTGGTGTGACAGGGATTAGTGCAAATTTCTGTTTTTTTCGCAGATCCATGTTTCTGCCTATTAGTATTTCCTTCATAAACAGGCCATAAAACGTCACCTCCTTCTGGCAATACAGTAAACTTGACACCAGACTCATCAAGGTGGAGTGGAATTGTTGTCTTCTTGCTGTCCATGCCATCGTCAACTTGAACCGGGAATGTTTTCAGGGAGCCGATTCTCACCGACCGAATGGGGAAATCTACATGATCTTGCCTCGTATCCACAGACATTGTCAATGTGTCTATGCGTATACCAATTAACGTTGAAATCCTGAAAGAACAGAAGCTGATATGTATGGAAAGCAAACCGCAATACCTGTACATATTGTAAAACTTCACAAAACTAAAAGGATGGATAGAGAAAAACTGCTCACTAAAACTATAAAAAACTAATTCTAACTCTGTCCAGAACATTAATCTCAAAACTTTCCTTAACTCTAGCCCTTACAGCCTTATCTTAGAAATTAGTTTCCACTCTTTCCACTTTTAGTTTTGCCCCACACCTCATATTGCTAAACAAAAACTTGTGAGTTCATTTTACTTTCTATCCCACATGCATAGGTATATTCTTGTTTTTTTTTGTATTGATGTTTAGCATGCAATTTTTATAACTTGTGCATGCAAACGACTATCTTAAGTTCACCAATTTATTAACATCTTATTCAAATTAGGTGACACCTGCTTCGATAACCTAATGGTTTCTTAGTGTCTCCTAGTTTAACTTTTATATATTTTTGTATTGTTTAATTTGGCCTGTTGGTCTAGCGTTTAATAGCGTCGCCTTTCAATCGAAAGGGTGTAGGTGTGAAACTGGTCGCTAGCTAGTCGGTTGTGTCCTTGGGCAAGGCACTTTACGGACATTGCCTGGACCCAGCGGATTAATGGGTTCTACCAAATTAAAGGAACGTTTCCATACACAACAAACTGCAATAGCTCCGTTAACCCGACGATGGGCGCGAGGTGATCTGATGATTGCGTGTGTGTTAACCACCTTGGTTTTCCCCATCACATGGATAAACATGAATATCCTTTTATCCTATCCAAACACGGACGCAACAGTAAAACTGAGTGTGTCATCGGGGAACCGTGCTTCACTTTCTGACTGGTCAAGCATTGTAATATCCTATCCTATCCTAATATTGTGTTTAAAAAATTAATTTGCTTGATTGATATATATATAAATATATATATTGATTTACAAGTGTGAAATGCATGGCAAGACAAATTCTACTCAAAGGAATAACAGGGGTACACATTCCTTAAATAATAGTAATTACTAATCAAAAGGTTGAAGCAAAGTATTTTACTGTAAAAAGTGGAAACAAAACCCAAGACAGTTTAAGGAAAACTAAAAGAAAAGAGGCGAGTTGGAAAAGTTTTCATTAATAAGAAGCAGTAGGAAACTCCCTATTTATAGCTTAAATCAGGACACCCCTGGAGAGCTTCACTATTCTGTTGGACAGCAAATTATTCTGCAGTACAGTGAGATGAGGTGGAGAGAAATACTCCATCACACTTACGTTAGTTACAAAAATAATTTGCCCAGCTTGTGATATAGTGCTGCCTCATCGAATAGTGAAGCCCACCGTTGGTGTATCAGTATAAATTGTTTTAGTGTTACATTTTTTTCTTAATGTTTATTTGATATGATTGTCTAAATAAACGCAAGGGTGCAGCTGACTTGGTGACTCTTTGGTCTTTCCTGCATCATTTGCTGTGCATTACTGTATGTATGTATCTTGTTTGTTAAAATATTAATGTCAGCATGAGTGTTAGAATTTATTTTTGGCAAATTATTTAATTTTTATCACTCCAAAACATTATTGCATTCATGGTACCTCTAATTACTACAGGATCGCTTACTATATTTTGTTATTACAAAAGTCTCGTAGAAAACTAAAAAAGGTTAACTTCTGACTAAAATGAAGATTATAGTATTAATGTTAAGGTTAAAGTTAGTTCTTGGGTTGAGGTTAGTTAATGGGAGATGGTTAAAATTAGTTTCCATAGCGATCCAAGCGGTACAATCTATCCTTTATTAATTAGAGGAACCTTTGCATTGCTATAGTCAACATGCCATTGCTGGATGATTTTTCAATATGGCGCACATTTTAAACCGCAAGGCGTCGCAACTTGCTATTTTTGTTCATTTTCTGGGTGCGTGTACAAATACAGACCTTCACGTCTTTTTGCGGCACCGACTACACCAGACGTGGCACAGCAGAACCCTCGTTTTAAAATCGCGCAATCTTTTAACTTAAACTTGTATTTCACTCTTTCGTTCAGTTATTACAAAAATTGCTGGTTTTAAATATATTTTACACAGCAGGCTACTTTAAATTGTGAACATTACTTGAAAACATAACGAAAATTACATTATAACATACGGAACAAGCCAAATTAAATGCGAAAAACATCAACCAATCACTTTAAAAACCTCCAAAAACTTATACAGGGCAGATAAACCCGATCCACCCAAAATTGAACGCTTAGAGCAAGATAGCAAGCTGTGTTATGACTTTATATGCTCTGCATGCATGTCACTGTATTGGTAACGCAGTTCGCCCATAGCACGCAAAACAATGGCACTGTTACGACAATACGGTACTCTATGATATTGTTCCCAAGCTTGAGAGAATGACGTCGTAATGTCAATGTAACGCAGTTTTTCAGTTTTTTTACATCAATTGTTGTATACGGTGTGTTTACAAATACCGACATCAGGTCAATGTACAAACACAAATCCACATTTTCGCAACGGTCGTGTAATCAAATGTTTATTGCGACCGATGAATGGGAAAACCAAGGGCGATAACACACGGGGAATCGTCAGTTCACCTCGCGCCGACTGTCGGGTTGCCGGAGCTATTGAAGTGTGGTGTGTAAGATTCACACGTTACTTTAATTTAGTACAACCATTAAAACTACTGGGTTCAGGCAATGTCCGTTAAGTGCATTGCCCAAGGATACAACTGAATAGCTACCGAGCAGTTTCGAACCAGAAACCCTTCGGCTGAAGGGGTGACGGACTAACCCACCAGACTAACCCGTCGGACATACTTATATATAAAAACGGCCCAAGTGCCGCACCCCTCTTGGGTTTGGAACTTGTGTCAGTAAAAAAACATGTAAAAACTGATTTGTTTATTCTGACGATGTAAAAAACGACTAACATCATACGTTCGAACCTGAGTCTTGTAACAAATAAATAATTGCTGAAAAAGGATCAAACATTGTGTGGTCGGGTAATATGCGCGACGGATTCACATGTCGAATACTGTATAAAATATTGTCGACGTATTTAAAACTACTTCGGTAACGGTAAACATCATTGAAGGCCTATCCTTCTTCGGAGCAAGAGAAGTAGTAATATTCGTTTGACTACTAAACATATTTTTTATTTTTAATGTGAAAAAAATCTATCGAAAACGGCCTATTTGCTTTCCCGCGCAGTGGCGCTAGTAATCTCCTGGTTCAAGTGTGAGTGGTGTGGCTGAATCGTCACGATTTATATAAGAAATATTTATCAAAACGGTTTATTTAACGAGTGCATGACGAGTTATTAACTTAGCCAACCAAAAAAACGAGGTGGATTGTGAATTATTTTTGTAGACAGTTTTTTTTTATCAATTCGTTATGTCCTAATATTCCTCATTCTTGGAGCTTATGAAATATCCGTAATACATTTTGGCTGTATTTAATATATTTTTGTGTTTAATATCTATTTCACTCTATGTCGTTTTATCGTTGAACATGAGAATAATTATACCAACCGCGTAAATCATTATGTGTATTGGTACGATATTACGTTTGTTATATATACACACTTATAAAAATGAAACTGGGTGCAATAGCAATACATGCACGAAGGCATCACAATCTGAAGAAGCACAAAAGCGGTAAAGGCAATAAGTTAAACAAAACGAATAAACAATCAAAAAAGAATTAGACAGCTGTAAATGAGGTGTCACTAAAACTGCATTGTGTGAAGAGTATGTCTGGTGGTAAGTTTGTTTAATTGGAAATCATTTATACAATATAACCAAACTATACAGAGTATGGTATAGCTTGGCTGCAAACAAACGTACAATCTCCTGGATTTGGGTCAGGAAAAAATGAAGAATATGTATTGAAGATTTTTGCTACAGCAGCACAGTAGATAAAAAGCGTACATCGGTGATCGAATTTGACTCTCGGGTCAGACAATTCGACTCTTTCCACTTGTAAAACCAGCCATGGTTCTGGCGCAACTCTCTGCCATGTTTGATATCATTCCAGAACCTTCACTTGCACGTGTGGATCTTCTTGCGTTCGCTGCAGGTATTGCAGTGTACCGCACAGCACCACTTCACTTCACACTGACACGACCGTCGAACCAACCTCACATGAGTGGTGTAACCTCTACCACAGCAAACCTTATCACAAGAACGCTCGTCCTTACAAACCCTGCCCTTGGTCCCTTTCGAATATCGGCTTTTCCGACAGTAGGTCGGTGATTTTTCCAAGTACACCAACTCCTTGTTTCGGGGGATTTCCCCTTTTAATTCCTCCCGCGGGTTTAACGTGGCACGCGGAGTCGTTGTCCTGTATGTATTCGCCACTAGATTGAGTCGACTGTCGGGTGTCGGGGAGACAGGAGGCAAGGTGTGACGTGTTAACGATGACGTAATCGAAGAACCACCAGAGAGTTTACGATGACGCAAGCGGCTTCTACGTAGGCGGATCAGGCGTGCTCGTCCATTGGAATTATTGATGCTACCCACCTATAGGATAAAGAGGGTTAATGAATCACTCTCAAAAGTCTCATCACCTATTGACCCCAATCTAAGCCACCTGTGCATTTTTCTAAGGTGACATAATTGACGGGTTTACGCATATGACGTTCCTAAGACATTCTAGAAGGAATGTTGGAGTGACAAAGGTTTAGAAAGTCATATTCTATCTTTATACAGTATTATGAATCTAAGAGTTAAAAATAGGCATTTATTAACACATAAAAATATACTAATATCTAACATTGATATCCAGACAATATATTTAAGTTAATAGCTATATTTAATTTGCAGTGTGACGTATGTTGTGACGTCAGTGGACCTGGGAGACTCATTAAATTTTTAATCACCGGTAAAATCTGGCGCACTGCTAGAAATATTGCCCTATAGAAAAGTCTTTCAACTTATTTATATTTCAATAATTGCGCTTGTAGATCAAGCTCAGGAAAGCCAGGCGGTGTTTACTTGTCATGGTATCTACGTACTTTGTCTGCGTATTTTTAACACCATATGTAATACCGGATGGTATAGCTCAGTGGTGATTTGACTGCCAATCAGTCAGATAGTTACAAGATCGAAATGGCAGTTTGCCTTCGCCTTGGGTCATGACCGGAAAAAGCACGAAACGATGGTTTCTCAAATTCCATATATTATCGTGTTAAACAACAACTTTTAAAATATTTATTTTTTAATTTTTACTTAGTTTTGAACCTACGATGGTCTTATTAATGAGGCAGTTATTTGAATATAATTCGGTATATTTATCCGTCGCGTTAACCATTCGGTGAAACGACCGTACTGTTTAAAATGTTCTTATCACGTGCAAAACAACAGAAATAGGACATTTCTGTTTATATCTTCTCATGTAGGCAGTGGGGCTTATCACCCGGCCAATATAGTTCTTTTTTATTATTTAAACCCTTTAGATCACGTGTTTTGGACATTGCCAGATTAGTGCCTTCCCCAAAGATACAACCGACTATAGTCAGAGGCTGGTTTTATTATATCCCTTACGACTGAGGGTCGACATCATAACCAACTGAGCTAAACTACCGGTTTAATTGCAAGGGTGACGGTGATTGCGTAAACTCGACGAATGCTTATGCATCTGTTTTGAACGCTAAAATGACTACGAGAAGCATATCTTACCTTCACCGCCTTGTCGTACGCCCTTTTGATTTTACGGCCAATTTCGTAGAAGGGCGCCATCTTGCGCCAACATGTTTTCGTCGTGCACGAACCGGAAACGCCGTGGCATTTACAAGTTACTTTTACGTTTGACTTGACCACCTGGTTCAAATACAGTGGTTATTTTTATTTGTATATCAATTTTATAAGCAGAAACAAAACAAAAAAGGTCGGTTACTAAAAAATAGAAAGTCAACTCATATCAACGGGTTGTGGTTTCAAATTACATTGCGATACCAAAAATGGAGTTCCGTATAAAGAATCCCAAACGTAAATTGTTCTTTTTTTAGGATATCACGTAATATTATTACGACAGTTGGTAAAATTTTATTCACATGATGTCAGAATATATCGCATGTGTGGGTGACTCTGACGTGGGTAAAGCTTAGGCCAAGTGAGTGTATGGACGGTAATAAAGCAAGGTTAGCTTATGATGGAATTATGGAAATGCCCCGTAGATCCGGACAACAATAGTGCAAGATTACGGTCGGCTTATCCGGGGTACATGGCTACTGCGCGCGAGATAGCTTTGTGTTGAGTTTCCAGGTAAAATAAAGTTCGACAAGACATGTCCCCGCCACCGAACTACCAAGAGAAGATATCTATAGAACTCTACTAGATCACAAACATATCGCTTTGTTTCGAGTATTGCCATTATAGCGCATACAAGCATTATTGCTAAGTTCATGTCCGCACCGTATTCATAAAGTTTTAAAATGGTGTTCCTTAGTGTATTGTATCGGATATTACTGTGTGACAGAAAATCACTTAAGGTTTACTACACAGGAAACCGAACAAATTAACCATAGTTTTGTTCCAATACTGCGCTCACCGTTTTTTCGTTATAAGCATAGGTGAAAATTTAAACACAACTTTTAACTGATTTCGCAGGAAATACAAAAAAACGGCCGATTAAAAAACACGGTCCAGTTTACGTGATTATTTCGCCGTTTTTCATATTCGATATGATATGTTTGCACCTGCTGGTATGTAAGCGCTGATCAAACACAAACACCAGTAGTTGCCCATCTTGTGGTGCAGAGGTTTCAAGTGGTCTCTGATCGGGGAAAGTAGCGCGCTTACAAGTGCCCGAAAGTTGATTCACTCAAAGTTTGTTGTTTTTATTCGTGTTTTGCTCCAGGTTGAAAGAAGGCCGATTAACATGCGACGTGTGCTCGGACCGTTCCCGTTTTTGTCATATTTTCACGCAGAAAAAAAATCCCGAAAATATGATCTAGTTTCTGTATATGGGTTTGGGTCAGTCTTATATGTATTTAAGAAATAAAATGAAAATTATTCTTTACGCAAAAAAAAAGGATGATAGGAATACTCTTAAAATATTTTCGAGTTGCTCTATATGATTTTGCGAAAAATATGAATTCAGATAATATTAAAAATACTTATACTCGCAGGGAATTCTTTATGATTTAATGTAGGATACAATCTCATATAACCTTCTTCCGTCCATGTTTGTAATCGCAAAGTTAATACACGCACACTCGGGAATGATCAGGAATTGTTTTTGTTGCAGTCCACTGTTTGCGCCATGTTTTTTTTTATAATTTAGTGGTTGAGTGTTTAGTGAAAGACATTGCGTCGTAGCAAATATCAATTATTCGTAAAAATGTAATACGTTAATAGCATTATAGTGATGATATTGTGGAGTATGAAGGAGTTTCACCAATAAATATTAACGATAACCTTTTTACGTACGTCACGATTTAGTATTGTCACGAATGGCAAATCTTAAAATATCTCAGCAAAATATCAAAAAGAATAAAAATTACAATTGTCTCATAAACTTACTCGAATCCCAAGGTCGCTATTGTGTTTATCGACCTCAGCCCGTATGTCTCTACTTGTCGACCGTGACTTGAGAAAGCGTCGGACGAACTTAGCAGCATAATGGACATTATCTCCACACCTGGAAAATGGGAATTCGATTGTGTTATACCGTTAGTCAAGGTTTGATGTTTTTTAAATGTAAAAGTTTAACTAAACAATGTATTGTCATTATCTTATTGTCGACGCGTTAAAGACCTAATACACAAGTACAATTAAATTACTGATCAGTGACCGAAAGTCCGCGTGTCCACAGTCGAAACTGGTTGCATTTTACTTATTACCAAGATTGTAAAAAAATATAGATTGATGAAGTATACAGCTTCCATTCCCGATAATTACTTTTCTATGTACGGCTTGTTGAATACAAAAGCGACTTGTATTTAACAAATTCAAAAACGTAATTCTATCATGCAGCAATTAACATAATCCCTTCAAACGGGGCGGAACAATGATATAAGCCTGTGATAAGCCGAAACATGCTGTCGTTTAAAACAAACGGGAATTCGATAAGCCCTTGACAGCGGGTTAAAGTTAGCACGTCCCAAATCTTTATAAAGCTTATTAACCGGTTTGAAGCTGTAAGCGGAACAATCAACATACCCGTCCCACCGCCAGCTTCCGTCTGTCACGTGACTATCATAGCTGTCGTCACACGAACAGCGCTTCAAGTGGCCGTTTGCACAAGCCCGTGCAACAGCATGGGTCAGGCCGGCAGAGGAGATGGAAAATAGAAACGCCGTTTCTCTGTTGCCTAAAAATTATATTAAAAGAGTACATTAAACAAGTACGGTCGGGTCGCAGAACAGTTAACGCGACCGATACATACACAAAAAATGGACATAGTAACAAAGTTGTCATGGAATCGAAAAATGTACCAATAAAAAAAAAAGAAAAAAGAGATATAAAAACAAGGAAAATAAAGGTAGAATATTTTGTGAATGTCACCTGACAATGTTCTGACCACACGCCTTGCTATAAATGCATGCAATTCAGAGATATATTAAAACAATTTGAATCCTACGATGGCGATTGCTTGGGCGCCTTTCTGTCCTATAATTGTTTGTTTTATCATATCTGGATCCCTTTGCGTGTTCAGGTCAGGTCACAGTTGTTTGACAATCTTAATCCTGCTGTCTTGCTGCGTCCTTATTACTCGGGCATCGTTTGTATACTGCACCCGAATGTACCGAGACCCAAAGTGGTTCGGTAATAGTGTTAACCCATATCGCGCGAAAATTTCACTCTTAGATTCTGCTAATATAACAACGTAAGCAACTGCTGTATGTGAATTGCCAGACGAAATTTTATTTTTGTGTACAACATAACATTTGGTGGGTGGCAATAATTGCAAGAGTAAATGCGCCTCGTCTCAAATTACTTGATCTTTGCTTATTGCTCGGAAATTCTTCCCTTGACGCACTTGCAACTAAAGGGTATTGGTTTCGCTGTGTAGGTCACTGCCCTCTAGCAGATGCAAGTGCATTTAAATAGTGTTGTATTGCTTCCGTATTTGTGGTTAATTTTCCACACAATGAAAGACGCGCCGTATTTTCTCGCTCGTGTTTGTTGACTAGCAATCAGACACTTTGCATACTTCGTCGAACATTAAACAATTGGACTTTGAATACATTTAACTATGTATCTCTTGGCATATTCTTTACGTAAGTAGAAATAGGCAATATCTTCCTACAAAAAAATAATGTAAACATTTACAAAGAAATAATTTGAAATTTAAAAATTAAATAGCCTGAGTTAATGGGTGAATTTTTCAATACAGTTTCCAGCAAAGTAAAGTTACCTTTATTTAAAATGTGAATTCTTGAAGTGCCCAACGAGCAATTCCACCTTTCATCACGGAACTGGTGTTGGCATTCCGCAGCTGCGATGTGGGTGGCCTCAGTAAGGACCTGTGGCATCCCTGGGTCTCTCTTACATTTTCGACGCTGACTAGTCGTGAGCCTGAAACTGTCACACATCTTTCGTGCTGCCGCGATGTCTATTTCTTCAGGTTCAACTAACGGGGAAGACTTGCGTCTTTTCTCGTTTACAAAGGAGTAGTAGGAGTCAAGTTCGTCCTCATCCAAATTGAGTACAGTTCTACCGTCCTTGGTTACCCTTGTTGAGTTGCTCGGTGCAAATCTAGACCTTTCATTATTAGGAATATGATATCTCGTAGATGCAGGTATGCTAACTCTAGCAGGTGATAGAGAACGGGGGTAAGATGACGACACGAAGTATGTTGCATGTTTTCGATGGATTCCGAAAAGATCTCTCTTTCTTCCACTTTCTCTTTCGTTTCTGACGTGTGGAACTGATGTTGTGTCGTGGAAGGTCGCATTAAATCGACGACCCCGCAATTTTGCTCTACGCATATAGCTTTGGTGTTTCGTGCCGCTACCAGCCTGTCTTCGCAGAGTTAAATTTCTTCTTGGAGTATAAAACCTGTGGCTAGGTACCCGAGATGACGGAGGAAAACCTCTGTATCCGGGTCTCCTAGCATTCCCAGACAGGCGAGTTATTCGGTTTCGCAAGTTGTTTGCTGAATTTACCGGTGCAATTCCATGCCCCCTTGTCGTCCGAGAATATGGCGAAATATTTGCTTGAATCTAGATATAAAATGTTAAGTATTTTTCGATATCCAAATTACAAGGTATCAAATATTACTAGTTTACCCACATTTTTATTGTCGTTTGCATATGGTCGGTTGTTTGGCCTATTCTCTGGACGTTGTTGTGGGCGGGATATATCGTCCAATTTAGGTTGAACTAGGGGACTTGGAACTGAAATAAACAAGAGTGTAAAGAATAAAACATTGTATGGGAAATTAAATGACGATACAGTGCGGTTTATAGCCGCTTATCATTTTACAAAAAAATACTTTCTGAAGTAAAGTTGAAAACGATTAGAGCAGCATGTGAGCTTATCATTTAGCTTCACAAAAAAACTACAATCATGTAGCAATGTGTCAAAATACCTCTTTTTCGTTTAATTGGAAATGTCGGAGAAAGATCTGGACTGAGATCTACAGGCTGGAACTCCATGGATGGTTCAGGTTCAGCATTTTCATCGAAGAGTGCAGCCGATGCAAGATATGCCCCTTGTAGTTTAATGCTCCACCAATCTTTTAACTGATTTTTTCCAGTTAACCTAAAATGTTTATAGAATATATAATTTATAGAATATATAACTAACAATACACTATTGCATTGTAGAAAGCTTGTTGAATATTTGGGTCAATATCTAACGGGCCAATAAATAATAAGGCTGTAGTTGCCTGATTGGGTTATCTCAAAATTTATAATGCCAGTCGAAATAATGTGTTTATATTGCTGTAGTAAATTTAATCGACTAAAAATACCGTGGATCGTTAATTGGAACACGGTAAGACATGTTCCAATACAGACTGGTAGGTTAATTTGCGCGGCAGTCTGTACTTTTTTACGTGGTATACCCTAATTTGTCACGTTGGTGCCTCATTTGTAAATGCCAGACATATCCTAATTATGGTGCCCGTGCTCGAACATTTTGTGTCACTTCGGCACGGAATGAGGTTGTCAACAAAATGGTTGTCAAGCAGTCGACGTTTTCTGTCTAGCTTGTTCAAAAACTCTAACGTTCCCACGCACAGCATGTTGACCACCAAACACAAGTGGTTTCGTTGCAGCGAAAAAAGCCAATTTAAATTCGGCGAATTTGAGTGTTCTCATGCCAGGCGAAAACCCGACAGGACCGCAGATACCGTCGCGGTTTTGCGGTATAACCTAATCCACGAACCGGCCAGCGATACTTTCGTAATGCCCGCTAATATTCGCGCCATACTACAAAGACATTTAAGATTTTTTGGTCTGCCGAACTGTTTTATGTTTTATCACATTACGCAACCGGTAGGCAGTAGTTAACCGGTCTGGCTATATTCTTTGTGGCCTTATTTTCCGAGCCAGTAGAGCGGCACAGCTGGGAACAAAGCGATTCATAATTGCGAGGTTCCCGCGAAAGTAGTCCACAATGGTAAATGACGCGTTAGTAATGCATTCTCGTTCAAGATGCATGCTATTATGATAAATGGTGTGTTGCTCCGTGTATCCGTAAAATGATTATTTTAACAGTTTGTATTAACATATTTCGTGTATTCTTTGTATATTCGTGAATCGGGCTACAGCGCATCAACTCCGAACGATTACTCCACCTCCCATTTCTATTTTACAATCAGTATCTGATGAAAGTTAAACAATATATAAACACACAAAAACGACAGCCTTGATTTAGTACATGTTGCTTTCGCTGAGAGGTTGGACCAGGATAACCATGACATAGCAGGTCACTTTTCACAATGGTGAAACCGAAAGCACTTGGGATTCGGGTGACCTTGTTTGGAGACAAATTCAGTCTCCAGATATTGAGATAAAAATCGGCTCCGTCACCGTAAAGGAATTCCAGGTGAATAAAGGAATGGTTTTATCTCGTATTTACGGCCCTGCCGTAATGGGCAGGATAATAGTTGTCTGGCATTACGGAGCGCTGGATATCGCATACAACTTCTCTTCGTTGGAGCACAGCTGCTGCCAGTGCAGTTTTATTTGACAGTGGTTGCATAAACAACACTCCACGGAAAATGATACACCGCCTTATTCACACTTTGTTGAGGGAAACCGAAGGTGTGCATAAACAATAAACAACCGTGCCCTCTAACTACCCGCCACTGATTGGGTCTGTTTTATCAGAATGTATCACCGTTTTTGGATAGGGTTGTGCAGTGATTTGGAAAGCTATTGGCTAGGGCCTGATTCTGAAAGTACGTAGGTTACGATGGCTCTATACAGCTGACTGATTTGCTAAGGACATGGGTTTACCGGGTAGGGAAGTGAAAATATAATTCAACTTGTATCAATATTGCGGCATGCTGTGGTATTCACATTTAATTCCGCTAGCTTTGGCCCAGCACTTATACATCGATGACTTACATGGATAAAATTTCTCATGGATTTTCCCAAATACTTGCTTCAAAAATAATAAAGGGTTGCGATATGACACATAGTTCATAAATTAAAATGATCTTTGTTGAGAAAGACCGAAGGAAATAGCTATAAATAAGCATCGGAAACTATGATTTAAATTGAAAAGGAATCAGCTGCTTCTAATCTAACCCCAAGTCACTAAGGTTATTGTGCCCATTCTGCCACCAAGGGTCCGGTGAGACTAGCACATTGAACTCTTTATTTGCTGTTTGCAGTCAACAAACTGATAACGTAATCCTAACACGACCCGGTCCGTCATTCTCACGCCCAGGCTACTGCAAAAGTCACCGTGTGGATCGCCAGCCACCGTGGGAATATATTGGCGAATGAGTGTTACTTTTGACATGACATTGACACCTTATTACCAATCAAGTACCTCCTGCCTGTTGTATTGCTTATCAACGGAAAGACGTAGCTTTCCGGCTTGTTATGCAAAGAGGGGCTATATACAAGAATCATTGAAAGACCAGGAATCCCACATTATTTGCGCTTCCCACTCGAAATCAAAGATCGATGTTGCCCGACGGAAAAATGTCTGTAAAAGGAAATTGAAATTGCCTAGTTTCTGAGCGCCGATCCGACTCCGTAGCGTACTTGAGTGTGCCATATTACGCCACCAAGTGCTTGTTACGATGCTGTTCAAACAAGGACAGGTCCTTGTGTTCCGTCTTCATCGATCTCATATGTGACGAACCGGTTTCTATTTTTGCCACTTTCCGCTACTGTCCTCTGACGAATATGGGCGGGTCGAACCGCCCCGGTGAAATCGAGTTTAAAGAAGTTGGAAAATGGCGACGGCAATCAATACTTTTCGCTTAATAATTACCCAAAGGGTGGTAGGGTTGATTCGCAAATATAAAACAAACTTAATTACACGGTCGCCATTTGTTTTCCGATTCTAGTTCCTTTGCCCATTGTCCAATAACGGATACTGGACCTTGTGCATGTGTGTGCGGAATCGCGCAATTCTTGTTTATATCAAACAGCGGTAATTGGTTCTTGGAGCGTTTTCTCATGCCCGATAATCGGACAGCGGTGAAACTTCATTCCAGCGCCCCATTCAATTCATTTGAATTCGGTTTACAGTAAGCACGCGTCCATTGATAGACAAGGGGCGGCGGGCGGCATGATGTAAAGAATTGTAAGACAGGGCATCGCGTTGAACACAAAGGTTGTGTAACATCGCTTACCTGTGTACTTACAAGGTGTAATCGCGCTAACCCCTCACGCAGCGCAACACTAAAGGTTAACAAACCCACTCAATGTTTTTCGACGTAAACAACAATTAAAAACCAATCTTGTGTTTTACCAGTTACGGATTTTGCAAACTGTTTATTGCGTTACATAACGGGTTTGCTCGTTTTATTTGCGAATGCATTACCGAAACCTGCGTTTGAACAGCAAAAGTCCCCTTCTCATTTTATTACGAGATGACAAAAGGACTGTTTGTTGCAGAATCGGTAACTGTACGCTACAGTATTGACAACACTCTCTTAATTTGGGCTCACGGGTAAGAGATGACAACACACTGCCTACATTTAACATTAGTTTTGTATTTAAAGAAACTCACAAGTAATAGTCATCATTTAGACCCACCACGACGACTGGTCGCGTCGCAATAGTGTAAGGACAGTTCGACCCAAGAAAGATTCAACTACGACCTTTTAACCTCTAAGCTGTGTGCAGTGTTGTTAGCCCAGCACTATGCAACACCTGTTTGCATGAGTGGTCGCAGTTTTCTAGGAATTCTCATCTATTCACCATCAGGTTTACTACAAACAAGCACAACTATCACCCAACACAAGACCCCGTAAACAACGCAACAACAGACGAACCTAGTAGGACTAAAAACGCATAATCAAAAACAAGTCCCTGCAATTTAAAAGAAAATACACTGGTAAACAAACGAGACCACAATCGTAACATCAAACGAAAACGCATGGTAATTCAGGGCAATTTAATTATTTTCTTTCTGCTCTAGTGCCTTAAAAAATTACTTTACCGGCCGCATATCCTAAAACGAAGACAATGTAAAGCCAATACTAAAATATAGATCTAACCTAACATCTTTTTTGGTATAAACTGGGCACATTGTTATGATTTCATATCTACAATTTAGCTCCATATCATATATAAACGTTAACTGAAAATCTAAGATATCCTCCTCCACCGACACAATCATGTAACATCGACTATAAACGTATCTTAAATTGTATTCGAATGGTTTTAAATTTTAGTTTAACTCTCTGCCGAGTAAGTAACGCGAAGTCGTACGATTTTATAAAAAAAAAACTTTTAAGATATTATTATTGTCATTAAAAATAACTATATTACGACTATCATCTTCTTTAATTTTGTCCCTATGTTTTTATTAATAATGTGTACGTATATCTAATTAGTTACATTCAGTCCCAAAATTCTTTTGCAATAAAGATTACTTATTAGAAGTATAAAAAATACAACTTACCCAAAATAAGCACTTGAACATGAAATTAGAAGCAGAATTTGAAGGACGATGCACTCATAAATCAGCATATTCCTGTATTCTTATTTTCTAAGTGCAACAGTATTCCAGATCGATAGATAAGGTTCCGAATAAACTGTACGTGAATATGTGCTCTGGGTCTTTTTATAAAACAAAATGTCTTCAATCCGAATTCTGTTTGCCTCGAGTTGAAGTATCTTCTTCGCTTCCAAATCGCTTCTGAGCGAGCCGTCTCGATGGCAGAGTGAGGCTTTATACTCGAGTGACTCCAGCGCCTTGCTTTTTGACACACTGAATAGGAGGCTTGCCTTGCTGACCGATCCAACTTCCGAACTTCACCGTCCCCGAGTCACGTTCACACGGGTCGCAACTGCCGATTATTGCCACTACGTCGGGAGGAAACGTATCGGCAGATTTGATCACGTCACTATTGCACTTATTTAATTGCTGATCTGGTGTAACAAATTAAACATTTATAAATCTGCAGGCAACAAGGGTATTGCAAAAATTGGAAGAAAGTTTTTTCTGGTCTGTGTAAATAATAAATTAATAAATAACTTCGAGTTTGACTTTGCAATTCCACTTGACATAAAAACCTTTTATCATAGAGATTACCAAACGACCTATGGAGACCACTAAACTGTTCTACATCGGAACTAGAATTAACTAGGTCCGACCACATTTCCCACACGAAATTAGCTCGTATTTTGCCGATTTTCCAGGTGGCTTGTCGCAACCTCAGTCTAAAATTTCATGCAATTCATGAACTGTCCTGACACTCCGGTTCCAAATAACAAGACTTTACTTCCAAATGAGCTAGCTAATGACGCGAAGAGGTTGTATATCTAACGAGACTACACATTCGTGCTACTGCTTATATTTTCAAGGAACTTAACACCAAGACAGTCATAGATTCGACCGGACTGCAGATGTTCAAAATACGAGATAACATCAGACAATTGATTAAGTATCACCACATTTACTGCAATGTTGGATTTCTGCAGATAACTTCGACGACCAAAACCAACTTTAAAAATCACTGCTTAAGTTTTTCGTAGGTCGTGTGACATAATAAATGTGCCTTTTATTGACATGCACACAACCAAAATCCGGTTCTCTGTGACAAGTTTTGTTTTGGACATGCGTTGACGCAATATATAAGTTTTAGCATTGGCCACCTAAACACTACAAAATTTTCCGAAGTAAAAATAACGCAATTTAAATATATATTTTTTGTAAATTTATTACAGTCTCCATTACAAACCATACTAAATAACCACTAATATCTACACGCCTCTGCGTATGTCTATGATTTGCGACGACGATAGCAATTGCTGCTCGTGCAACATTTTTAATCACATGATCTATCCATACCGTTATTCATTGATCGCATTGTTTCCGACAATGCAAAACCTACGGCAACGGTTTTCGAAATCGAAACGCCGAAATTTTTGACATCAACACTCTCTTCCTGCGGTCAAATTACGTGATTACTCAACACCTCATCTTGAACGACAAATGGTCAGCATCTGACAGCAGTGGTGAGGTTATTTAGAACGATACTTCCGAAAGCGATACGTCCCAATTATTAATTAATCAAAGCGCAAAGACTGTTGAATCGGTCTGACCCGAAATAACCACTTTTAAAGGTTTATAACATATTTTAAGTTCACTTGGCAAATTATTTTAGTGCAATCACCGAAACAACCTTATGAAATCTCAACAACGACTTTAGTAAAACGTTCAACGTGATTCAGCAAAGCAATGCTTCAATCTTAATTCTGTTTTATTAAATGCGCAGTAGCGGTTTTAGATTCCTCTCTTCATTTTGAAAATGTTCCAGCCAACTTTTCCAGTGAAACACTTCCGATGCAACCTTTAACCATGTGTATTTCTCCTCAGTAATACAAATACTAAGGATTTAATCTACTCAGTCTGACTATTTTGCTCACAACCTTTGTACTAATATAACGTCATTAGTTATTATCTTAATTACGCCCGGCTTTCCAAATCAACTATCGACGGTTATTTCGTCCATTTACATGCATTCTTCGCAATACTGTGATACACTAAAGCCTTAAAATATCGACTATTCAAAAGCTCACAAACTGTGTACACCAAGTACATCTACACTCTTTATATATAACCCTACACTTGCGTGCCGGCACGAATATTAATTATACATAACAATTTTTGGTGTTGATTTTCTCAGCTTTTGAAAACGTAGTATTAGTCTGATGTTAAATATCATCCACGTTGCCTCGTGTCTCAATCTAAATTGAACACCATTCGAGTAAAACCCTCTGATTACTTAGCATCAACTCTTCGTGAAAGCGCGGAAATTCGCGGCAGGCAAACGTCACACTCTGAAGCTATTACGTCACAATGGATTACGTCACGCAGCGATCTCCAGCAAGCACGCGCCCTTCGAAGAAAATCGAGTTAATTAGATAAACAAATAATCCTAAGTGATTCGTTCTTTACAGTGCAAAAAGTTCATTTAAGAGTTAATTGCTTAGACTTTGTTGTATGACAAAACATTTCCGGTAACTAACTTCACCGGTGTAGATATTGACCAAACATTCACGTGCATGCAATTACTAAAATGAGTCGTTAATTGTTAAAAATCTTATACTCCCTATTCTGAATATGCATACCTTACATGTGTGTACGTAGTCACAACGTTCGAAGGGTATGTTTGACGATGCTTTGAAACCAAACATACTGATTTGTGACTTGGTAGGTTGGAATGCTATAGAATAATTATGTTTTCCCATTTTATTTGGAAAAGGAAAGGTCACGGTTAACTTTCCGATTACATGGCGCTAACCGTCCAGTTACCATTGCTTACAATGTGTTTGTTTTACTGAGTTGGGGAAATATGCGCTTTAAGTATCCTGTCGAAGAACTAACAGTCTTTTTAAACCATCTTTTGGATGCATAACGCATACTTTTTGTACGATTAAACTATCAGAAGTCGGCCTAAACTAATGGGTCTAAGGTGTTTGCATGGTTTGTATTTTTGTATTATTTTAATCGTATTTTTTTTACCGGGCCAAGTTTCGGAACCGGGATGGGCTTGTCACCTTCTTATGTAGATTTAGGTATATTATTCGGTCGCATCAATACCACATCCGCTCAGTTGCAAGCCTTAAGTACTTTTTGTAGTTATCGGGATAAGTTTCGATCGAGAACCGTTTTTTGTATATAAATATGTATACTAATCGGTCGACTCACCATGCACATCGTATATTTATAAAATATATAAGTTTTAAACCCATTTTAAAAGCGTGGCCAAGTTTGTTATTGTATAGTAATAAATTGCTACTAGAATCGGTCGCGCTACCATTCGGCCACATGACCTTTCTGCAGTCCAACAACTTTTTTTACCGGGCTCAGTTTCGAACCCATGATGGGCTCATTGCCAAAATCGTTTTTTAAATGTAATCCGGCATATGTATCGGTCGCGTTAACCGTTCGGCCACACGACTGTACCCGGCAGTACAAAATTTTTTTTTACTGAGCCAAATTTCGAATCCATGGTGGGTTCGTTACTCGGGCCAATTTTTTTTAGGAGTAGGTATATGTAAAGTTCACAATATGATGCATTTTTGCCCTTGACCATTTCGACCCAGTTTTTTTTCCATAGGTATAAGGTATATATGGGTGTTGCGCCGACCTATAGTAGGTTCGATAAATTTATCAACAACAAGCTAGTTCATATATTCAGCACACAACAAGCTCTGGCAACTAGGCCGTGGCTACGAGGTAATCGGACAAATACCGATGTTAATAACGACAGTTGTGTCACACACGGGGATAAAATAATAACGAATGACTTATCCTATGTAGAATGACCTATGTAACGTGTTATATCTGTCGTAAAACGAATTAATACACCTCTATGCGCGACCGGGTTTGAGTATTGGTAACCTGTTACTAACGGTGTTAATAGAGTATTTTCTTAAGTAACACAGATTGGGGGTGATTCTTCAATGCTTGTTTGGTTGAAAGCAGCATCTGCTAAGGGATACTAATTTGTCAAACGTCTCCTAAACACATTTTTATCGGACTAAGGTTCGAATCCACGCTGGGTTCGTACCTAAACCCATTTTATGTATTCTTGGATTATGAATCTATCTCGTTAAACATTCAGCCACAGGACTGTACATTTTCGTTGACTTTTTTCCTGCTTTAGTTTCGAACCCAGGATTGGATCGTTGCTAAGACCGTTTTTTTGTATGTCAGTCTGTATCTGTATCTCTGGCGTGAACCATTCGGAATTTTTGTAAACCTTTGGCGCCTTTGAGTGGCGATATAGGTTTCATTCAACTGGTCTTTGGACTAAAATAGCTTACTTAGTCGACTATGTCATTGGCCAAGAAACTTAGCGGACATTGCCTAAACCCAAGGGATCAACGTTGTTAAACGAGTACGAAAGTCTCAACTATATCTAATATGCAGGAATAGTAACCCTACGACAAATACAATATAATCTGGAAATGTTTGATAGGTCTTGTAGTAAGGGCCCTTTTTCCATATAATGGGATAGAACATAAATATACTATATCATCTAGTATCGTTCCCATGAACATTAATCGAGTAATGGTAATTAGTTTAAGAGTTTTAATTACACTGTGACTTTTCATTTACACACAAATAATCATGCCGAGTTTTGAAAGCACTAAACTGTAATTGCTGCAAAGCAATGTTTTAATCTATTGTTATTTTTAGGCTCGCCCCTCAATTATTTCACAATTTAAGTACAGCGGAAGCGATATTAAGCTACGGTTTATTTTGCTAGAATTTGAGACAATAGAACAAGAAAAATTGGCACAAAATGTATAGAGATTGTTGTTTTAAGAGAGAATTTAAACAGTGAAATACAATTTTCTGGTGATATAATCGTTAATTTTCTGTATGTTTTGCAATCCGAGGTAGGGTAACGGTGAATTCGGCTTTGACGGCTAATTGTTATCGTTCCCCCGTGGTTAAAATTTTAAGTAAATACGAAATTTTGGACAATATACATTGGCAGCTTTATATCCCCCTTATTTCTTGATATTTTTTCGGTAAAAGAAGAAAAATATATGACACATATGTGGTATATGACCACAACTTTAAACAATTCAAACGAGGAACAAGTTAGCACAAAAGAAATGTAAATACAAACGAAAATATTGCAATCAATCTACGTAATTTAACTGATGATGACTATTATAGCACGTTTTTATTATTTCCTAAACTATATCATTCAGAACGGAAACTTAAATAAAACGAATAAATGTTATTAAAGATTTCCTATATATCTGATGTCTTGCATGCTTTAAAGTGTGGGTTTTCACAAAAGCGAATGTGTGTATGTTTTAAGTTTCCTTGCAATGTGGTGTCCAGTTTTCATTAAAAAAGATTAATTGAACTAAACATAGATTGATTTAGTCTAATTGCAAAGCACCGGTTGCAACTTGATTAAACAAGTTGTTCCTCTCAGTTTCTTCAGCTTCATTTGGTCGTCGTAGACCCGGTATATTCTCGTACATTTTGTCTCTTAGCCTTTCCCCGTAAACTGTTTCGGACCAAGCAAGGTGTTTGCAGTAATCCGAGGGCTTCGGCCTTAACTTTGCTCCCAGAATCCACGGCTTCTTCTTGAATGGCTGATACGAATCGATGCACAGATTCTCTGCTTCCTTTTGTTTGGCCTGGAAAGTAACTAGATCGCCCGCCATCCTTTCAAGCCCGTACTCAGCCACTGATCTCCAGAATGTTTTATTGAAATGATCATAAAGTCTGTTGTCTGCTTTGTTCCATTTAAGTATTTTTCCACCCAGATCTTCATTTACCTTTTAGAAATGGTAAATAATTAAATGAGTCGTCAAATTGGACCCGCAAGTTACATACATCACTTAAAAATTAAACATTCGTGTAGAATTTTTTTACCGGAACCCATGATGGGCTCGTCACTGCAAGAAATCGTTAAATAAAATGACACCGTTAACCATTCGGCCACACCCTACATGTAGACGATAAAATAAAATTAAACATACGACTATAGCCACATCTACCGTACACTTATATGCGTTCTTTGAGTCAGCGTAACATTGTCGGCATCTCCATGTAGACAGTATGATACATGTCAATTTTTAAGATTTGTTTTCTTAATTACAATGGGTGCATACACTATCTTTGTTTATTTCTAGAAGCACCGTATGTTAGGCTTCAGATATGGGTAGTTTTTGGTTTGATGTTCAATTTTTTGGCGACACACTAACCCACCAAGCTATTGGGTAGACAAAACCTACCACGGGTGTTACATCACTGAGGTGTATAATCCACACAAATTAATATGGAACATACGATGTACATTATACACTGATATAAACATTAACACAAAGGATGCGCACTAATATAGTATACGCTTAGCCTGTATACCTCTGTTTTAGCTTCTTCTATTCTCATTTTAAATTTAATGTAAACCACATCCTCCCAGTCCCAGCATAAGGTGTGTTTCAGCATTATCAAACTTTCATCAAAGTAATCGGTTAAGAGGACGAGGGTGAACACGTTGTCCATTTCTTGGATCTTTGAATCAATGTAGCTATCCTCGCTGTTCGATACATCGTACCTAGCCAATTAAAATGAAATCGTTTTAACCAACACACATTATGGTAGAAATGTGGTTTAGAGGCTCCAAAGCAAAAATTGGTTGATTAAACGTAGGTAGGACTTAATTAATAGTCGGACGGATCGACTAAGTCGGTTATGCAGTGTTCGCGTAAAAAGATTTTTTTGTGTGCAAGACATTCGCTGACAAGTTTATCTCGTCTTTAAGAAAAGCACTTAGCGAACGTCGTCATACCCGTAGATTAATGGATCGAACAAAACCAGTAGACAAGCCTTAATCATATTCAACACAGTGTAATAGCTGTATTTATTCGACAGTGGGAATAAGATAATCAGCCGATTACCCGTGCAATAACGCGCACTACCTAATAAACATGAATATCCTCTCCTGCTACAGAAGGTAAAGCTTCGTATAACACCACAGAGTTATCGCTAGTTACAATGCAAATGTGGTTTCAATTAACAGAACGTAAAACTTACCCGATGTCGAAGAACATGTGATTTCTAGCTCTGAAAAACCAGTCGGTCTTTTTGTTATAGAACTTCTCAGGGTGATCATAAAACGTTTGCAATCGTAACTTGGTAGAGTTGGCGTCTACTCCTTCTAGCCACACGTTAAATGGGCTCTGATCCTGTTTAAAAGACCGAAAACCGAACCGTAAACTAATGGCTAGATAAAATTAATAAAGAATTGTTTATAATGTAACATTTTAAGTACATTCTATGAGTGAAATTCATGAGTTCTGATTTAAAATGTTCTTGTGTATCTCTTAATAGCCTTTTTAATTAAGGTTAACTGTTGACTAATCTGAGACATTGAAAATTTGGCATACCTGAAAAAACCCGAAGACCGATTCCACGTTATCTTTTGGTGCTCTGATAATTGTAATATACCTTGTGTCGGCATGCATAATCTGCTGCAGGTTGTCAATATTAAATCTGTAAAAAATGTTTTAAAACTGTAATACTTGATTATTAGTGTAATATATTGTTATGTATCTATACCTAAAATGATGGCCAAGGATATTGTACTTCGGTAATACTGGGTCGATAAGACGTTTATCGATATAAGCCGGGTATCCTCCTAGTTCCCAGTGATTTTTTAACGGTAGACCAACCGTCAAGTTGTGTGTATCTGCGTGAAAAGGACTATTAATGTATGGATGTGATGACAATGTTCGCAATAGTTGTTCTTCGAAATTCGAATGCACCCATCTACAATTCGCTGTAGGCCATTTTCCTGATTCACCACGTTTCGTCCATCGGTAATCATGCTCTGTTTTGATTGATAAACGCAAGAATCTTTACAGGGTTGTCATAAGTACGCCTACGTTTACCCTACATAACATGCCCGCCAGCCACAACTAAATTTCTTGCATAACCACTTTGTCAATCACTCTAGTTAAGCAGTACAAAAAACACGTCTTCTTCCGCCTCTTCGATAAATTAGAAATAAAAATGAATAAGCCCTCTTTGGAACGCCCTAGCCGTGTGATGTAAATTGTTTACAGAATACAAACAAATCGCCGGGCAGAAATCTTTATCATCATAATTACAAGGCAAAGCCGTTATACCTGCGAAACGTAGCATAATGTTCGACATAGTAGAACTCCCTGTTTTATGTGTCTTCAGAAAAGCAACGTTTGTTAGTGGTTTTGTGCATCTTGCAGTCATCTGTCAATATCAACAAAACTATTCAATAAGTTGGAGTTGCAGATGTACTTAAATAAATTACCACTCTGTTATAAAGAATCATAATGCTGTTATGAGGATTGAAATAGGACTACCACGCCCATTGGTTACAATATAATTTTTGTCTCACCTTACGAAATCCACCTATTGACGAACCGCCGTGGGTATTTTTAGCAATTTGCTGCGATCGGTATTGGCTGTCCACACGCGCAGCCCGTATAGTTCTTGCCGAGTTCATAGCTACAAGTAAAACTTATAAATATGACATAATGACATTAATGTTTATTCCCCTGAATGGAAAAAAAACGCAAGGGGTTTAACACACGGGTAATTGTCAGAGCACCTCGCGTTTTTCTCATTCCGTTATGATTTTAAGTATGACAGTAGGCAAGAGGGTTAAATGAATCTGACAAAGTAAATCAACGATATAATAACTTCCAAAACGACTTACATGACTGTGGATGGTTGAAGGACCATAATATAAAAGCACACAGTACCACCAATGTAATCTTAAAGAAAGGCGGAACTCTTCGCGATCTCAACATGTTTGATCCTGTGATTGATTTGGCCTGAAAACAATAAAGTAATCAAATACGTGGCGACTACTTTCGGGTTCTTTTGGCCTATACCAGTTGCCCTGGCAAAAAATCGCAGACCCACCCTTATTAATAATGTAAACAAATGCCGATTATAAATCTTTTATAAATACCTTGCAAAAAGTATTTAACCCTAGGCCATTCTACAAGATTCTCATTAGCATCACTCCCCAATTCAGCAATATCATTTAACGTGGTTTATTAAAATCACATGCCTATTATAAATATTTTATAAGCATGTCTTACAATAAGTGGTTAACCCTACATGACCAATACTACTTATACATACTTTGCGTGTAATATTTCATTATATCTTTTATACCGTGTTTTAAAAAGCAAAATAGGCCCATCGATTAATTATTAACAAATGTAATTGCTTCAACAACCTGACTTTGAGTGGTATGCATAGATAATCAGTGAATGTAACATTTAAAAAACATTTTGATCTTCCAAAGGGCAAAACCAACAACCTATAGTCAATAGTTTTAATTATTTTCAAATTGCATCGTCAACATTTTATCATTTTATTGCGGGCTCTTTGGTTTTTTAGTGTGATGGTTTTAACACCACCTGACACACTAAACGCGCCCTAAACGACAATACAAGCACATTACATTTTTATTAAAGCAATAACATTGTTGATGGCCCACGTGATGTGATAGTGTTACAAGTTTACAACGACGAAGGGCAAGGCAATGCCCGCAATATAATGCTGTAAAATTAAATTAGCATGTCTGGCGGTGATAAAGCATTGAGTAATATACATATTAAGAGTACTGGCTATACGAACATGACTCAAATGCAATGGCGACGTACTGACAGATTCGCATCGGACTGACTGTATACAAAATTGAATACCTTGAACTATCTTTTGTCCTACAAACACAAGTAAACATTCACAGATCATTTATTAATTACTAAAAAAAGAAAAATATGAAAGGTTGGAACAAAAACAAATAACTAAAGAGAAAAACGAACACGATATTATTTAGAAAAGCAGTTGTTTGCAATGCGTGTTTATCCTGGAATTTTTTTTACTTAAGTGAAAAATACCTAAAAGAACGGATCATCCTGTACAGATGTGCGTAATAAATATCCATGTTATTTCGCAAGACTAAGTTTCGAACCCATGATGGACATGTGTCTAAGATCGTTTTTTATATATAAATAGCTATATGTATCGGTGGCTATTTGGTCACACAATGGCGGTAATTGTATTTTCACTAACGCAAAATACGGCAACATCATTTCTTATTCTTATAGTGATACATCGTGAATAATTTTGCCGTTACCACTGTTATGTTTGTATTTACCTGATTCATCTTGTCTCGTTCGGTGACTCCATACCATACTTTGTACAATATTCCGTTATTATTAATTTGAAATCTGGACCTACTATGACGAAAAACTCTAAATATTCTATTTCTAGTGTCTGGCCTATGCTGAAACATTTCTACAATGTTTTTTTTTATATTTCAGTAAGTTTGTGTGCTTTGCTATTTGCAACAGCCAGGGGCGGACGTTATCTTGCTTTACACGTATGTTGTTCGCAAAATGTGAAAGCACTACGTGTTCGTACTTTAGCAAAGCTGCTCATTACGAATGTTTAATAATATGTAAATGCACCGATGGTGATAACAATGTTTTAAGCTGCTTTAAAAAAACGCATTTATCAATTTGAGCAAACAAACATACATAGCCGTATAAAAACATAACGCATTATTCTTAAATATTAAATCTAATAGATAGTGTATGCAATACGGTAATATTTAGATCTCTGACCTGTCTACAGTATGAACCTTCTGCGCTGTCCACAAAAACAAAGTAAAGGAAAAATATTATTTTAAATAAACACAGTGAGTTACAGACAGAAAAAAACGACTAATTAGTAGGTGCGACCTGCTCTTGACAGTGCACACTACATAATTAAATGCCGTCCAACTGGTTTTGCGCATTGAATCCAACGGGGTATTTAACATATGCCATGGCTGTAGTCTTCCGCATTCAAAGCTTTTAATTGTACCGTTTTAAATCCACTGACGTGTACATCAATATTTATATTCTTTCGTGTATAATACATACCTGGTTATTCAAACGTAGAACAAATTTTATTATTGCATCGCAAACGTTTTGGACATTTATTACTTTATGGCAGTCGAATAAAAAAGCAAATGTTTACATAAAATTATACAAAAGTAATGTTTTTATTATTTACAAAATACAACAAAATAAGTCTTAAGATCCATAAGTGATCTAGTATCATCAATTAATTTTTACAAATAACCTTACCTTTGTTGCTGTCAGGAATGTTTAAGGTTTTTAGTAGACCAACAAAAACAGTTCACCATAGCCTATACACAAACTATCTAGTAAAGTTAATTAATTGTTAAAAATATTGTTAAGCTCAAATGACAAAGTATATATATATATATATATATATATATATATATATATATATGTAGTTGATAGTGGTTAAATTTACTATTATTCACTCTAATGTTTTTGCAGCCCTTTTTTAAAATTATTTTACTTAGCCAGTTTGTTTAAATTTAGCTACAACACTGCTGGTTTTTTTGTACTTTCATAACCTCAACTGATTCTTGCTTATTCAACATTATGAAAACCACGTTTTGCTTACATGTTGGGTTCACTTCAAAACAAAAATTGTAACTGTGTTTGTCTTGCATTTTAAAGTAAACGCTCACTTAGTGCACGCCTGAAATTTTTTAATTATACATAAAGGCGTTGCCTGAACCAATAACCTATTTATTTAACTGCTGCAAATTCTTTTTGTGATCTTGAACTTGGACCATGCAAACGAACCTTCTTAATAAGTGACTTGGTAGCCAGGGCACATTCGCAGACTTAGCCCGGGGCTACAGATAAGGACGCCTGCCAAACAAACGGAATCATGCCACGCTCTATATAACTTAATTACAAATTTAAACAATTTCACCAGAGGTTCAAATTGAAATGATTATATCAGATGAGGGAATTAAACAAATATTATCTTCCTACTCAAATGCCTTTGTGCTGATCACAACGCTTTATTAAAAATATTAACATAATTTATCAATTTACGAACACTTAATGTGGATATGCCCGATAAAAGCTTAAGTCCACAAAACCGCAAAATACATTAACCTGTTGAATACTATTTTACAGTTTTCGTTTCTAGGAAACGTATCCTACGTAATGTATACGAAATATCTTTGCAAAAAGTTTAATCTTTGATTTAAATATGTTTTAGCGATGTGTTGAGAAAAGTAAGAATAATCTCAGTAAGAATAACATAACATAATTCACTAAATTGTAGTTTGGCCTTGTAAATGTCATCTTACACTAAGTATGCCACGGGCACTTTCGTGCTTTTATCACCTATTAGTCAGTTTTACCTTACAAAACAAAATTTAGAATGTGAATTATCGTTGATGCTGATGTATTATATATCACCATTTATTCCTGTTACTGATGCTATCTTTTCCTGTAAACTTTGTGAGAAGCTTTAAGGTAATAAAGAGCAGATCTATTCGCGCACTTAAACAAGAGTTTCTTTCCTAAAAAGTGTAAAACAAAAAAAGCAATTTCCCCGGGTCTGTATTAAGATGCTAACGATCTTAAAAGCAAACGTGAAGATATGCAATCACATTCTTTAATTTTGTACCCATACGCAACACGTATAAACCCCTACACACAATCCTGGTTCAGGTACTTTTGGGCCAAGATGCCCAGTAGCACTTGACCGTCCACGTTTGTACACGATTAATTAAAAGGAGAATTGACATTGACGAATCGGCCCACGTACATGTTCAACACCTTTCATACATTCCTACGTTCCACATACACGTAAGCTTACATGTATGTTTATGTACAAATAGCATTGTAAACATAGTTAGCGTCAGACGATTAGACTGTAAAACTGTGAAGTGTAGACAGGTTTATGTAAACAAGTCACACTAAAAAAACAACACGTGTTACGAAACTCAACTTTCCCGCAGTAAAAAGTTTCTTTTTTTTAAGTGTTGACAAAGCATATGGAGACCGCAATATTGTTTATGTAAAGTTACTGGTGCTAGACTTTTACACGGTAATTATGGGTTCCCTTCAAATCGAAACAGAACACATTTTGATTTTACTACGTTTTTATGGGTTCTTACTTTTTTCTTCGAATCCGAAAAGGATATTTTTTATTTTACACCCTTTACCTTTTTAGAATCAAAATTGTTTATGCTACAATAGCTGCGAAACTGATTCAACTGCGTCATTTCTTTCTAACCACAAGATTTCCCACACAAATGGTTTCCGAAGTACTTTCTACAAGCCATCTTTGCCCTTTAAAACTTATTTATGATCAATGTTCTTCAGATACAATGAAAATCGTTGATTGCGTTTTTGTGTTTTTTTATCCAGCGATTTCCTAATTGTAAATGTTAAGACCTCAATCTCAAGCTAATGATTTATTTTACACTTTTTGATGCCAAATTGGTTTAAACAAGTATGGCCAATAGACTAAACAACATGCATGTTATTCCATTTTGTGCCATTCTATTGTAAAACCTAAATATACGATTTGAATAACTTTCATGTTTACGCAACATTTGTTTAAGATTAACAATTTGGTATCCCTTTGCAATTTAAGCATCGTAAAACTGAGCTTCTACACCTGCAAGGGTCATCTTAAGGTCGACTCACGATTAAGATTACGTATTACGCCAAACAAGTCAAGTTTAGCACGGTCATGTGGTCTAACGGTTTACGCGACCGATACATATACCGATTTCTGTACAAAAAGTAATGATGAGCCTATTATCGTTTATCGAGTCTGGTAAAAAAGCGTATGTCATCAATACTTAATTAATTTAAGTTTAGCGTGTTTATCGTTTAATTTTTTTTTAAATTCACAAATCAGAAAATGTAAAACAATAACTAGGTCGTGCGTCAATAAGCAAATCAGGTTTTTGACGTGAATGCTGTATATGTGATACGATCACTTTGACTGCTACAAACTTATACATATTAGATATATCCGGCAATATGTTTTATCCAAACTGTCGTAACAACTTTAAAATTTATTTATATATGCCGTGCCAAAAAGTAGGCTACCCTACTTTCCGTATAACATATTAATAGTTGGTAATAATCTTTTTTATGATATCTCTTACCATCAAATATTGTGCAAGCCTTTTTTCATTCGGTATCTTCAAATGTGATGCACTCATTTAAAAAATATTTAATACCAGGTAAATTATAAAATCTACCTTAATAATCTAAATAATTATTTCACTTAAACATCAGTTTATACTTTTAATGTATAACATAGTAAATAAACTAATGCCTATTATAAACAGCACCGAAAAATAGCCTGAACGATATATTCCTCATACTGCAGTATCTGCATTAACAGTAAGGCATACTTAAACATTTAAACTTTACTTGAAATAAGTGGAAAACAAGTGAACCATTTTTCACGAGTTTCCCTAGCGTTACTTACGTTACTGAAATAAAGTTGCAGCACCAACAACCACAAAGCCACGACAAAGCTTGTTTTATACGTAAGCGTTATATCCCAACGACCCTTTTTTACATTTTTTCCTGCCTGTCCGGTTCAGCCACCCGGTCAATATCATCGTATCAATGAACTCTGCAAGTTGCCCAAAGTGCAAAGTTATAAACAAATAAAGCACCCGTGGTTTAACTAACCTATGTTCTGAGAAAAATCGCGTTCGAGTTTGTATGTTTAAAATATACTAGTGAGTAGTTATAAACTTCTAATGGGTCTTTTAATTCGAAAGGTGTTATAAATGAAAATGTGTGCAATCAATTTAACGGCAAACCTGTTACAAACCATTTTGTTGCATTGCTTGGTATACGAATACCGTATAGTGAAACAAGATACACATTAATACGAGAGAATTAGAAGGGGGAACGTTCGCGTTCAGCAGCACTAAACAAATTAGAAGCCAAAGTGATTGGCATCAGTGTCCCTCAGGCGCTAGGTTAATCTCTTAAAATTCGGCTAAATTCTTTTACCAAATATATATTTTTACAATATTAATAATTAATAAGTTTCCAATCTGTAATAATTAAATTTTATCGTAAAGTTTAAATTCATATTTATATTAAGTTTTGTATTAAAATTATTTGATATTAGGCCACATATTTATTTCCATTTTGTCTTAACCCTAAATTTGGATAAATTCAAAATACATTTTACTACTAAATTTGGATAAATTCAAAATACTAATACTGTTTTTTTGGTATATTAATTAAACCGAAATTGATATATTAATTAAACCGAAAAACTTATATTTTACAGCATCGTTCAACCTATGAATGTATAAACATTAATGTAGGTCAGTGTAAAAGTCTCGTAGAAAAAGGGCAGTTTTGAAATTTCGCCTGGGTATGCCCGATAGTTGTGTAAATTTGCAAGACCCTTAACGAAAGTTTCTTTGATAACCAACATTTACCGATTTGAAACATTTAGCTACACTATCTGTAAATATCTTATTTTGCGTTAACGTTTTGCTGGTAAAGCCAACTCTCCAAAAACTAAATTGCAAGTAAAAGCCGAGTGTTTTTCTGAGTGGTATGTGACTTATGTTGGTATATGCTGCTGAGAAGTAAACCTAGCTTTGAAAATTCTTATAATTGTGATTACACAGTATTTAACTTGTCTGTAGTTGCAGATATACAACTTTGGTTATAACACTGAATGGATGCCATATACCATATAACCGTTCTCTTAATTTTGGCGAATGACATCTACAAGTGTACATAAATATGACTGAAAGCTGCAATGCGCAATTACAACGACAAACCGGACACTAAGTGGCGTAAGATGAAATGTTGCGTTCAAAACCGGTTTTTATGGCCTACATGGTCGCTCTGTGGCCGCCTATATAACAACAACCTGACAGGGTATGCGGTAAAATGGTTTCCGCCCTTTTAATATAAGGCCTTACGTATACCTTAACTGGATGCCACCATCCCATTAGTTTAAGCCGTAATTGTTTAATTTATACCAGTACGTACTATTAGATTAAATGTCGATATTTAATATTAAATTTATTATTTTTGAGTCATTTAATTCATCCGTATATAAATAAGTTATCAAATTAATATCTCTTACGTCGCCCTTAAAAATGGGCGAGATTTAATATAAATTGTCTGTACAGGAAAACGCGCAGTTCAACTATATTATTCTGCGATTATTAAAGCAAGATGCATTTTTACCAAAGTTTCGAAGCTGTGATAGGTTTCGTTACCTGATAGGTTTCGTACCAAAACCATTTTTTGAGTATTCGATATACCTATCAGTCGCGTTAACCATTCGTCTGTACGACCGGAAAATAGGTTGTAGTTAGCGACAGTTCTCCCTAACAGTATTTTTGAAAAATAGAAATAACAACCAAATAACTAGAGAGTGTCAACCACGTGTTTAACCATCACTATTTGTAAAACACATGTTGTATACCCTATATTCATGCTACAGAGTCCATAATCATAGTTTGTATTTTATACACTAAGTATGTAGTTTTTGTTTCTGCAAGCATAAACGCATGGGTCCCATAAATAACATACCAAACATATTTTCAATATTTATTTAAATAAAGAATAAACGTCTTAAATTTACGAACATTTTACCACAAATGTTTTAAATTATAGTTTCTTTTCAAGCGCCGTAGTGAAATAAAGCTAAATTCTCAAATAGTCCGATTTAGTTTTTCATTGTTTCAGGGTATTCCCCTGGGTTTAGTAGATACGTTTCTGTTTTACATAAGTGAGTCATGTTATGTAGCAATGCTTAAAGTTTTAATCTGATTTGTCGACTTCTTGTTGGAAATGTCAGTGCAATATGGCATGCCTGTCAAAATCATAATTCAGGAACATATATTCGTTTTCATGGAAATTAACCTCAGTTAATGTTTTCTTTATTTAATTGGCACAGAATGTCTAATGTTTTAACATTTTACCGAATTTTAATAAAATGAGAGCAGCCGTTCAAGCGCTATGGCCACTAAATCGAATTTATTAGAAAAAAAAAGTTTTGTTTTTTTAACGTCTGAGGGGAATTCCCCTAGATTCATTACCCAAATTTTTGGTTTCTGCATATTTAGACTATGTTGTCTTACAAATGTCCAATTTTCATTGCGATTTTATTACTCCTTTTGGTAGATGTCGGGGCGACATGGAATGCTTGTCACAATCATAATTTGAGACCATATCCTATTTTTTGGGGTATTTCCCTAGGTAATTTCATTATTTCTTTTAAGTGGTAAATCAGTAACTAATGAACTTACATTCCACCAAATCTGATTCAAATTGTAACACCCGTTCAAGCGCTATGCCCAAAAAAGGCAAATTTTTTAGAAAAAATGGCGTTTTTTTTTTTTTACGTCCCAGGGGAATTTCCCTAAAATTATCACCCAAAATTTTGGTTTTTGCATATCTTAACCATGTTGTCTAAGAAATGTCCAATTTTCATTGCGATTCCATTACTCCTTTTGGTAGATGTCGGGGCGACATGGCATGCTTGTCACTATCATGATTTGAGACCATATCCTATTTTTGGGTATTTTCCTAGGTAATTTTATTATTTCTTCTAAGTGTTAAATCAGTGACTAATAAACTTACATTCCACCGAATCTGATTCAAATTTAAACAGCCGTTCAAGCGCTACGCCCAAACAAAGCAATTTTTTAGAAAAAAAATAGCGTTTTGGTTTTTAACGCCCCAGAGGAATTCCCCTAAAACTATCACCCAAAAAATTTTGGTTTCTGAATATCTAAACCATGTTGTCTAAAAATGTCCAATTTTCATTGCGATTTAATTACTCCTTCTGATGAATGTCGGACCCACAAGCCACGCCTGTCACAATCATGATTGAGAACAAAATCTTGTTTTTAGGGTATTTCCCTAGATAATTTTTGTATTATTTTAAGTGTAATATCAGCTGCTAATGTTCTTACATTATACCAAATCTAACTAAAATTGAAGTAGACGTTCAATCCCTATGCCCAAAAAGCTAATTTTTTAGATAAAAATACCATTTAGGTTTTTCACCTCCCAGGGGAATTACCCTGGCTAAATTACCAAAAATATCTGTTTCTGCATATCTAGACCATGTACGCTAACAAATGTTAAAGTTTCATTGCAATCCCATCACCCCTTCTGGTAGATGTCGGATCCACAAGCCATGCCTGTCAAACCTTTGACGAAAAAAAAACGAAAACAAACGGACAAAAACAATATTTGTCCAAATGGGACCCATAAATGTTATTAGATTCTTTAGAAATTCTTTCCAAAGATTCCAAGACAACTGGAAACACGAACTATTAAACCCTTAGGGTAGGCTTAAATATAAGCAACAACTTTACCTTTTCATAATCGATTTTGTTCGGATAAACGATAAGTCTGGATGCAAATAATGTTGGGACGTTGTCGAAATCATCAAAGCTTCTACCTAGGCTTTTGGATGGAAAACTATCGCATTTGCAAACCACTTTAAAATTTTCATTTGTGCTTGGCTTTGTAAAAAGTATGGTAAAATGGTAATTTGTGTTCCACGTATACCTTTATCGCCCGCCTGTCGAATCAAGTCGACAGCGCCGAAAATACATAAGTGGAAAAGTATACGGCCGATTTTTATCAGTGAGGTGGCGCTGGAGAGCTGAATAATTTCTGCGTTTCCAATAAGAATTGATATATAGGTTTGCATTTGAAATTTTTTAGTTATTTGAGTTTTAAAAAACGTATACATATATGTGTGGTTTTGGTTGTTTTAATTAGTTTTAAATACTGTTTTAGTCTCCGATTAGTTTTCAACTATATTGTCGTCATAGTTCGCTTGTTTAGTTTGAAAACAATCCGTTCGTTTTTTGCTTGTACATTTTGGATTAGTTTTTTTTGAGCTTATGGAGGGTAAAAACAGATATTCTAATGAGGAAGCTGCCCTTTTGTTGGCTGATAGTGAGTCTGGAAGCAGTTGTGCTTTGTTTTTCAGTAGTTCTAGCGATAAAAAACCTTTTTGAAGGATGGTTTGCATCAGTTTTGTTTTCCTGTGGCTATGTTTTGGTGTTTCATTGGGCGAAAGTAAAAAAAAAAGTTATTTGCGTATTACGACGGCATCAGTCAAGTTGTGAGGTCATCGCAAAAAGAGTAGTACAAAAATGATCCAAATATAATCATAAATAGTTTTGTTACATACTGTTTTGTTTGTAAATGAGTAAAAAAAGATAGTTTTGGTTGATCTAAATAGAAACACATGACGTTATTGCACAATGCATGACGTCATCAAAACTTAACTAATGTAAAACAAAAGAAAATTTATTACTGAACAACTTGTTATGTTGATCATATCATGCTTACATCAATAGTTTTTTGTACAGAAGCTTCTAACCTAAGGCGACTTCGCCGAAAAATGACCAACAAACCTCGCAACCTTTAGTATTCCAATTGTTTATTCTATCTTGCCAGAACAAGCAGTTTATAAAATAACTCCAGATTGTGACCATTTTAGATTATTTTTTTAAGGTTTATTAAATTTTTTAAAGATTTTTATGAAAATGTTTAAAGATGATATCCAAGTCCGACAAAATTAGTCTGGCGGTTAAAGGTTTCGACTTTCAATCGAAGGGTTTCAATTGCCAAACTGGTCGCTAGCTGGTCAGTTGTGTCTTTGGGCAAGGCACTTAAAGGACAATGGCTGAACCTAGCGGATTAATGAGTTTTACACAATTGATGGAACGTGTAGATCAAACACAATACACTGTAATAGCTCCGGTAACCCGACAGTGGGCACGAGGTGATCTGACGATTGCCCGAGTGTTAATTCCCTTGGTTTTCCCATTCACGGTGATAAACATGAATGTCATATCCTTACATAATTGTGTTTTCTTAGAGTCGTAACGATGCACTAGCAATCGAATTACTTCACGGTTACCTATACCAGGAACAAATAATTTAATTTTATATAGCACCAATCACCCCTTCCCGTACTTCACCTATATTGCTACATTTCGTGTATACCGTAGTACGTTTTATGTATAGGTTTCTTTCATTTGGTTTCAGGATATTAAATTGAAATTTTCGTGCACCATGTAGACTTTTAACCATTAAATGTACTCTGTATGTTGTCATTAGCAACTAGCTGATTGCCTTTTTTCTTTATTTTCAAAATAACCAACAAGTTTATTGTTTGACTGCTTAGTAAGCTCTATTGCATGTCGGATAGCGTATAACGCGAGTTGGGCGGATAATTTTGCTGTAGCTCAACTGTTGACGTGAAATATCATATACAAGTTTTAAACAGTTGATTTTGTGTTCAATAAGTAGTAGCTTTGACGTAAAATAACATACATGAATGGACATGCAAGCTTCCAGTGCAAGCTTCCAGTATGTCCCGCTAAAAAAAACAAATAAATTACATAAAGAATAGATATCCTGGTACTAATTTTCAAAACGTAAATTTTATAATTGTTATATTTTTTTGTAGGTAAAAAAAACTAATGGAACTAGATTTACAAATCTAAATCTTGGCCATATTTCGTGAATAAAATTTGGGGAATATTTTTTTACTGTGATACCACACGTACCGCAAACGACCGTTAGTTAAAACTTTCCATCTCGCGTTTTTCACCTCTCGAGGAAAATAAAAATACATTCTAATCTTAACGTGGGTCGGTAATTGGGTTTTGTAGTATTACAATATTACAGCAAGATTAGACATGCATGTTCGTTATTTTAGGTACAAACAAAACAGAACCCTACGTATGAAACACAACCTAAACAACAACGTATTCTGTAGAATGGAAAATCCCTCTAGATTGTTTGCGTTAATGTGAGAGAACGTGCTGAGCCCAAGGAAAGTTGGAATGAGTCATACTATTATCGAGATGCGACGAGTGAAAATGGGAAGTATTTTGCACGAAGCTACTCTTTCAGATAAACAAGCACCAAAGCTTGCTTTATTTAGAGTATCGTTATCTTAAGTGGTTAAAACGTTTCTGGTGCAAAGTTTTCAAGGAACGATACCTTTATTTAGGCAAAGGCCCTCAACGAATATTGGAGGCTGCAGTTACCGCACTGAAAGTTGTTATTTTATCAGGCATGAACATAAATATCCTAATAATCCCTTGACTTGAAATATCATATATACCTAGGTTTTCAGTTGATTTTGTTGACAATAAGTAGTAGCTTGGACGTAAAATACCGTACATGAATGTCCAAGCTTCCCGATGGATATGTCCCGCCACAAAACCAAATATATTACAGGATGGATATCTTCGTACTAACTTTCAAAATGTACATTTTAAGATTGTTATCTTTTTTTGTAGGTATAAATAAACTAATAACCCCAGAGTTACATATCTAAATCTTGCCCATATTCCGTGAATAAATTTTGGGGACTATTTTTTTTACTGTGATACCACGTACCGAAAGCAACCGTTATAGTTAAAACACTTCACCTCGCGTTTTCCACCTCTCGAGGTAAAGAAAATACATTTTAATCTGAATGTAGGTCGGTAATTGGGTCTTGTAGCATTACAATATTGCTTCAAGATTAGACATGCATGTTCGTTATTTAAGGTACAAACAAAGCATAACCCTCCGTATGAAACAGAACCTCCACAACAACATATTCGCTAAAATGAAAAAAATCCTCGGAATAGTTTGCGTTAAGCTTTAACCACCAACAAAAAACATCCGCTTAATCACGGATATACGCTTTCCGTATTGCTAGAGAACGTGCTGAGCCCAAGGAAAGTTGGAACCAGTCATACTATTATCGAGATGTGACGAGTGAAAATGGGAAGTATTTTGCACGAAGCGACTCTTTCGGATAAACAAGCCCCAAAGCTTGCCTTATTTTACCTATCGTCATGTTAAGTGGTTAAAACGATTTTGGTGAAAGTTTATAAATAACCGATATTTTTTTCTGCTGTTGCTTATTTTAGACAATGGTTATTTTTTGAATATGTTTGATTTGGATTTATTTGTCGATATAGTTTTGAATCGTTTATTTTTTTATATCAGATTTGTTGTCGGTACAGTTAGTGTGCATACTTGTGGTAAAGTTTAAACATAAACCTAAAAACGCAGCTCTTGATTATATCCATTTATTAACGTACAGTATACGTAAATAAATTATAAATTCTTTATAAAGACCTCAAAAGGATTTCGGATGTCCAAAGTCATCGCTGACACGTGCCTTTTTACTGAATACCACAGACACGTGCCTTTTTACTGAATAAAACGTATGTAATCGGTTTTAGTGGCGAGTTCGTCATAAGTTTAAGACTTTGCCCGGTTAAAAGAAAACAAAACTTAATATTACAAGGAATGTTTATTAGAAACCATCCGCTTGCGAATCGTTTATGCACTTATTTGGCAACACAAAAAGCGGATGTTGCCTTTAATGAGATAGATCTTTAATATGTTAAACAAAAACTGCTCTTTAAGTGCTACGGTAAAATCCATACTGTGGGAAAGAAATGTAGAAGATCTCATTAAAGACAATGTAGAAGACTCGGTTGATATTTTTCGTGAAGAAAATTTTACTACCATTAAAAACATCCGCTCAAACCAGGATATACGATATCCGCAATGTTAAGCGCTCCACACACATATAGCGTTTTCGCGCAATCCTTCGCGTTTCTCGCGTCTCGTCATCCTTCTTGCCAGGCGTTGCGTTTAACAGAGACGCGAGACCATGCACACACACTCGCGTTCATGATGACGTATTGCGTCAAAACATTCCCACGTGGTTTTGTTTACTGGCCATTACGAACGATGTTTTGCACCAGGAAAAAACGAATTAAGCAAAATATAATGTCCAATCTC
>CH002264.1:26242-37163 GCA_000149265.1 Ciona savignyi | reverse complement strand
GTGTCCTTGGGCAAGGCAACTTAACATACATTGCCTAAACCTAGCGGAAAAATGGGTTTTACTAAATTGAGGGAACATGAATCATAGGCAACACACAAAAATATCTCCGGTAACCCGATGGTGGGCGCGACGTGATCTGAAGATTGTCCGTGATTTAACTCCATTGGTTTTCCCACTTACAGGGATAAACATGAATATATTATCCTATCCTATGATGGGTTCATAATTTTTATGACGGCACCTATAATTCATATTATTTTCTTATGGAAAAAAAGATACACTGGGAGCATTTCTGATGCTTTAGGCTACTAAAAATAAATTTAATATTTGTCGGTAATAGGATTCACATAACACATTTTACTCATTTGTTTTTAACCTGTGATATTGTTACTGCAATAATCATAACTAGGGGCAGCAATCGCGTTTAAAAGATGGTGTCCTATCATATTTGTTTTTATAAAGATTATATTGCCTCTCAAGCAGGCGTGTTTAATCATTTCCGTACTGTATTGGAGACATTCCACTTCGAACAGTTTGAAGAGATGAAAAACAATGTGTTGATTACAGTTTGCAATTTTGCTTAGCGAAAATTAAGTTTCAATACATCGCACAGAACTGGTAAATTTATAATAAAATATGAAAGTAATATATCATGAAAAAATGTTTTACATTAATGTTGCATTCAGTACAATTACAACAAGTCTTTTACATAGAACCATGCTTGTTATCTTTAAAAAATGAATAAAAGCGAACATGAAATATTTCGGTAAATATCTCAGATTGTGAACATACGGTAGACTATACATCAATTGTAATTGTTTAGTGCGAGGGTTATCTTTTGAATGCAATGTGTGGCCAATTTGATATCAATATCTCGATAAAATGCAACGACGTGTGACAACCATTGCTATGTACCATTTGCTTAGTTAACTACCTTCATTAAATGTCAGTAGTTAAGACTGTTCATTTGCATGTTTTACGAATTTAAAGACTGTACATTTTGTGCAGCGTATAGAGTTTAAGTCTGAAACGAAGATAAACATTGTCCATCTAACAAAATAAATTTTCCTGGACACAACATTTTTGTTCATATTATTAAACCACTTAGTTCAGGCGTTATTTGCTAGTTGGCCCAATCTAGAAATTTCAACACATCCTGTTTTATCTCTTCAAACTGTTTGAAGTAAAATGTCTCCAATACAGTACGGAAATGATTAAACACGCCTGCTTGAGAGGCAGTATAATCTTTATAAAAACAAATATGATAGGACACCATCTTTTAAACGCGATTGCTGCCCCTAGTTATGATTATTACAGTATTAATATTAAAGGTTGAAAACAAATTAGTAAAATGTGCTATGTGGATCAACATGTGCTATGTGAATTCTATTGCCGACAAATATTAAATTTATTTTTGGTAGCCTGAAGCATCAGAAATGCCCCCAGTGTATCTTTTTTTTCGTTTTAGCCGAAGTGTTCAGATTCGAAACTGGTCGCTAGCTAGATGGTTGTGTCCTTGGGCAAGGCAACTTAACATACATTGCCTGAACCTAGCGGAAAAATGGGTTTTACTAAATTGAGGGAACATGAATCATAGACAACACACAAAAATATCTCCGGTAACCCGATGGTGGGCGCGACGTGATCTGAAGATTGTCCGTGATTTAACTCCATTGGTTTTCCCACTTACAGGGATAAACATGAATATATTATCCTATCCTATGATGGGTTCATAATTTTTATGACGGCACCCTATAATTCATATTATTTTCTTATGGAAAAAAGATACACTGGGAGCATTTCTGAATGCTTTAGGCTACTAAAAATAAATTTAATATTTGTCGGTAATAGGATTCACATAACACATTTTACTCATTTGTTTTTAACCTGTGATATTGTTACTGCAATAATCATAACTAGGGGCAGCAATCGCGTTTAAAAGATGGTGTCCTATCATATTTGTTTTTATAAAGATTATATTGCCTCTCAAGCAGGCGTGTTTAATCATTTCCGTACTGTATTGGAGACATTCCCACTTCGAACAGTTTGAAGAGATGAAAAACAATGTGTTGATTACAGTTTGCAATTTTGCTTAGCGAAAATTAAGTTTCAATACATCGCACAGAACTGGTAAATTTATAATAAAATATGAAAGTAATATATCATGAAAAAATGTTTTACATTAATGTTGCATTCAGTACAATTACAACAAGTCTTTTACATAGAACCATGCTTGTTATCTTTAAAAAATGAATAAAAGCGAACATGAAATATTTCGGTAAATATCTCAGATTGTGAACATACGGTAGACTATACATCAATTGTAATTGTTTAGTGCGAGGGTTATCTTGTGAATGCAATGTGTGGCCAATTTGATATCAATATCTCGATAAAATGCAACGACGTGTGACAACCATTGCTATGTACCATTTGCTTAGTTAACTACCTTCATTAAATGTCAGTAGTTAAGACTGTTCATTTGCATGTTTTACGAATTTAAAGACTGTACATTTTGTGCAGCGTATAGAGTTTAAGTCTGAAACGAAGATAAACATTGTCCATCTAACAAAATAAATTTTCCTGGACACAAACATTTTTGTTCATATTATTAAACCACTTAGTTCAGGCGTTATTTGCTAGTTGGCCCAATTCCTAGAAATTTCATACACATCCGTGCTTTATCTCTTCAAACTGTTCGAAGTAAAATGTCTCCAATACAGTACGGAAATGATTAAACACGCCTGCTTGAGAGGCAGTATAATCTTTATAAAAACAAATATGATAGGACACCATCTTTTAAACGCGATTGCTGCCCCTAGTTATGATTATTACAGTATTAATATTAAAGGTTGAAAACAAATTAGTAAAATGTGCTATGTGGATCAACATGTGCTATGTGAATTCTATTGCCGACAAATATTAAATTTATTTTTGGTAGCCTGAAGCATCAGAAATGCCCCCAGTGTATCTTTTTTTTCGTTTTAGCCGAAGTGTTCAGATTCGAAACTGGTCGCTAGCTAGATGGTTGTGTCCTTGGGCAAGGCAACTTAACATACATTGCCTGAACCTAGCGGAAAAATGGGTTTTACTAAATTGAGGGAACATGAATCATAGACAACACACAAAAATATCTCCGGTAACCCGATGGTGGGCGCGACGTGATCTGAAGATTGTCCGTGATTTAACTCCATTGGTTTTCCCACTTACAGGGATATAACATGAATATATTATCCTATCCTATGATGGGTTCATAATTTTTATGACGGCACCTATAATTCATATTATTTTCTTATGGAAAAAAGATACACTGGGAGCATTTCTGATGCTTTAGGCTACTAAAAATAAATTTAATATTTGTCGGTAATAGGATTCACATAACCACATTTTACTCATTTGTTTTTAACCTGTGATATTGTTACTGCAATAATCATAACTAGGGGCAGCAATCGCGTTTAAAAGATGGTGTCCTATCATATTTGTTTTTATAAAGATTATATTGCCTCTCAAGCAGGCGTGTTTAATCATTTCCGTACTGTATTGGAGACATTCCACTTCGAACAGTTTGAAGAGATGAAAAACAATGTGTTGATTACAGTTTGCAATTTTGCTTAGCGAAAATTAAGTTTCAATACATCGCACAGAACTGGTAAATTTATAATAAAATATGAAAGTAATATATCATGAAAAAATGTTTTACATTAATGTTGCATTCAGTACAATTACAACAAGTCTTTTACATAGAACCATGCTTGTTATCTTTAAAAAATGAATAAAAGCGAACATGAAATATTTCGGTAAATATCTCAGATTGTGAACATACGGTAGACTATACATCAATTGTAATTGTTTAGTGCGAGGGTTATCTTTTGAATGCAATGTGTGGCCAATTTGATATCAATATCTCGATAAAATGCAACGACGTGTGACAACCATTGCTATGTACCATTTGCTTAGTTAACTACCTTCATTAAATGTCAGTAGTTAAGACTGTTCATTTGCATGTTTTACGAATTTAAAGACTGTACATTTTGTGCAGCGTATAGAGTTTAAGTCTGAAACGAAGATAAACATTGTCCATCTAACAAAATAAATTTTCCTGGACACAACATTTTTGTTCATATTATTAAACCACTTAGTTCAGGCGTTATTTGCTAGTTGGCCCAATCTAGAAATTTCAACACATCCTGTTTTATCTCTTCAAACTGTTTGAAGTAAAATGTCTCCAATACAGTACGGAAATGATTAAACACGCCTGCTTGAGAGGCAATCCACCCTAGAAATCGCCTTCTTTCCTTTGAACCCTTATAGAACACACGTGAAACCCAATCTGTGTTGGTTGATTTACGTAGAAACTTAAAGCCTTAAATACAGGCTTCCAACCAAGAGTTTGGGAATACCGTATACGTTAAGAGGCGATCGCTGGGCACCATTACCCTTAGCAGCAAGTGGAGGCTGCAAAATAGAAGAAGAAATCTGGACTGGTTACCAGACTCTACATTATTTCTAGGGTCAGGTATCCATCGCTGGACAAACTCTACATTATTTCTAGGGTTTCTTCCCCTGCGAGGTGAAGATACATTATTTCCAGGGTGTCTTCCCTGGGCGGTGTCTACATTATTTCCAGGGTGTCTTCCCTGGGCGGTGTCTACATTATTTCCAGGTTTTCTTCCCTGGGCGGTGTCTACAATATTTCCAGGTTTTCTTCCCATGCGAGGTGAAGATACAGGTTCTTGGTGACTTCTCCTGTGTGGTGAAGGTACACTATTATTATCCTTGTGTTTAAAGAAAAGTTGTTTCAAGAGCTGTACTCCCTTGGACGGTGGAGAAGCGATTAAAGTTTTCCCTCTGAGGTAATTGTATATACCAATAGGAGGATGGAAGATTTAAAGGAAATTAGAACAACTCATTTGGCAAGTGTTGCCAAAGTAGAGAAAAAAGTTGTGTAAAGCAATTCTTAAACAAGAACCCAAGAAAGTTTCAAAATACAAAGTTAGCATTCGATAGTACATGTGAAAACTGTTTAGTTGTATGTCGGGAATACCTAAACATATTAAAAAGTGAATCTGCATGCGAAATTGCAGTGGAAAAGATCAAGGAGGTCGAGGATAAACGTTCCATCATGGAAAAGAAGTATAGAGATTTTCTGCAACTGTGTGCGTCCAGTCAGGCCAGTGCTGTGGCTTCAAAGGAAGATGGTAGGACTATTTCAACTAGTTCACATAGTTCTGGACGCAGGCAAAAGACAAGTCTGCTCAAGTTGCAAGCTAAACAGCTTGAGCAAGAGGCGGAATTACAAAAGAAACGCTTGAAACTACTGGAGTTGGAACTGTCTGTATCCAGGGCTAAGGCTGCGGCAAGAGAAGCCGAACTGTTATCAGAAGGGAGCCTATTCGATGATGAGGGTTCAAAGATATCAATGCCTTTAATTTCCCTTAGGGCACATGCTGCCAAGGGAAAGGCTGTGACTGATGTATCTAGCACTGGCATGGACAAATCAACCAAGCCATTGGGGCCGGTAAGTGATTCCAAAGTTATTGGGAACGGTGTTAATGTTACTAAGGAGAGTAAAAGTATACCCATACCGGTGATTAGAAAATAAAGACAACTTGGACAACTCCAAGATGTTGGATGACTGTCACACCCCTAAACAGGGTAAGACTGAATATATGATTAACCCAATGGGGTATTCAAACCTTTTACTACCAAGTATGGATCTTGGTAGCTTAGATGGTAATATTTTGGAATTCTATTCATTTATGAAGGATTTTAAGGATTTAGTTGAGTCAAATGTCTCGGATGATGGAGCAAGGCTCAAATTTTTGATGCAACTCGTGCAATCAGGGGAAGCACACAAGACAATTAAGTGTTGCAGGATAATGTCAAACAGGAGTCTTGGGTACAAGACTGCGGTGCAGCGACTGCAGAACAAGTACGGAGAAAGATACAGTGTTGTCCGTGCCTTCATAAAAGAAGTAACCGATGGACCGGTTCTTAAGTCAGGTGATGCTGATGGATTGTTTTTGTTGGGAGACAAAATGTTCAATTGTTTTACCACTTTAACGGAGTGGGGATACAGCCAGGACTTGAACAGTTCCTCCAACCTCGAAAAAATATATGATAAGCTTCCTGATCATATCAAGTTAGAATTTTGCAGATTGAGCACCAGAAGACGAGCTGATGGGCTTCAGCCTACATTTGATGACCTGATGAACTTGGTCCAGGAACACGCTCGCGCTACTCAAGACAGTTTTTACCAGAGGTACTGTGGTTCGTTAAGTAAATCGAAGGAAGAAGGACCTAAATACAGAGCATCAAAAAGGTTAGTCTCTGCAACATCAGCTATACATGCTCCTAGAGAGAGGTCACCTTGTATGTTGTGTGAACAAGCACATCCATTGTGGAAATGTGATACCTTTAGGGAAAAGGGTGTGCAGGAAAGATGGAACTATGTAAAAGAACATAACCTTTGTTTCAATTGTTTAAAGGCTAACCATGCATTTCGCTACTGTAGTTATCAAGGACGGTGTTCTGATTGTGGAAAAAGACACAACTACCTCTTACACTTCCCTCGTTCTGATGCAAAGACCCCTCCCGCGAATACGAGTGACCATGTCATATCATCCGTATCCACTTCTGAACAGGACAAAGATGTAAAGGCACCGAAGAGCCTCAATGTGGTACCGGTAAAGGTATGGACTAAATGTCCCGGGGAGTGTATTAAAACATATGCCTTTTTGGATAGTGGAGCAAATATAACTATGTGCTCTCAAGCATTGGTAAAGAAACTTGGGCTTGATGTTGGTGAACCCAACTTTAAAATCGAAACACAAAATGGTGTTTCCTCCCATGGTCTGGTTAAGGACCTGATGTACATTCAAGGCATTGAGGAGCCAAATGTGTTTGATATAACAAATGTTGTTGTCTCAGATAAAATTATGGATGTGCAAAGTAGCATTCCCACTAAAGAGATAGCAGCGCTGTACCCTCATTTAAATGATTTACAGTTTTCCAAGATAGATAATACCACAGTCGAATTGCTGGTGGGCAACGATGTTGTGGATGCGTTCCGATTGAAGGAGCAACGATGTGGCCACCGTGGTGAGCCACTTGGTCTACACACGGGTCTAGGCTGGTCGATATTTGGAGCGGAATTGAATTCTAAGGATGCCAGTGTGTCATGTACTTACAATCAATTCCTGGGCAAAGATGTGGCGAAATCGGACAAGCATTCTTGTGATGGAGTGCTATCAGTGTCTGCACAGGACTTTAAAGATTTAAAAGTGCCACAGATGAGTGAGCTGTCAAAAGAAGACGATGAGTCCAAGGCTATCATGGATTCCACTGTGGATCAGGTCGGTTCAAACTTCCAGTTAGCACTTTCATGTAAAAGAAGCAACGATTCCCTTACCAATGATCAAGTTGTGGCAGAGGGAATGCTTAGTTCATTAAAGAGATTTAAATGTGATCCCGAGCTTCCTACTAAGTGCTTAAGCAATAGTAATGAATTATTAAGTTCTATTGCAGAAACAGAGATATCACCTTTACTGAGCAATGGATATCGCCATGTGATGTTTGAAAGGCAGGTGCATGGAGTTGTGTGGAACACGTCGGTCGACCGTTTCACATGCAATGACCAGATGGGATGGGACTACTCTGTGATGAATCTGCAGGGAAATGTCTGGAAAGACTTGCTTTATTTAAGAGCTAACGTGAAACTGGAAGAGTGGAGACACATGGATACAAAGAGAAGTCCTACCGACATTGGTTTAATGTCAGGTGAGGCATGGAGGGAGAAAATGTGGTTGAAGGGGCCGGCGTTCGTGTATGAGCCGGAGGATCAATGGTCGGTATGCCATAACGAACCAGTGAAGCAGGGCCAATGGACAGAAGGAGTGATCGACCACTGGTTGTATGACAAGACTTGAAAGAAACACAACTGTTCTTTACGGAGGGCCACATTTAATATTACCCTCCTATGTGCTTTAACTTTCGTTCCTTTCTTTTTCATACTTGTAGCCGACTGTCCCTTTATGATGTATGTTAACTCAATACTGGTGTCTTTGATAACTAATGTTAGCTTGATGACTAGAAAGTCAGTGATGCATGTTTTTGTGTATTAATATCCGTTTTGTATTTTGAAATTATTTACCCTATGGTTGAAAATAATTTGGGGCCGGAATGTTACGGATATTAATCATGTAATTCTATGTTTTACATGAGTCAGTGTGATAGTTTTCTTTTTTACCTACCATGCGGTCAGTTTTGATTCGATAGTTAATCTAAAGTAATCTTAAATTGTGTTTGTTAATTTGATTTGTAATTAATAGTGTGTAAGACTAATTAACCATTATAAATTTGAATTAGGGCAAATGGTAGAGAATCCACCCTAGAAATCGCATTCTTTTCTTTTAACGCTAATAGAACACAAGTGAAACCCAATCTGTGTTGGTTGATTTACGTAGAGACTTAGAGCCTTAGATAAAGGCTTCCAGCCAAGAGTTTGGGAATACCGTATAGGTTAAGAGGCGATCGCTGGGCACCATTACCCTTAGCAGCAAGTAGAGGCTGCAAAATAGAAGCAGAAATCTGGACTGGTTACCAGACTCTACATTATTTCTAGGGTCAGGTATCCATCTCTCGACAGACTCTACAGAAATTATATAGTTAATATCCGTAACATATATATATATATATATATATATATATATATATATATATATATACCAACTCCTATAGAGAAAATTGTTTTAAATGACGAGCCCTAAGAAGATCGAAACTCGGTCCGATTAAAAATGCACGCTCGTGCTGCAGTCAGTTAACGCGTTCGACAAATATATCGAAATCTATACGAACATGGTGCGTTAGCGACGATCCATGGGTTGAAACGATCCCGGTTAAAAATGTTATATTGTTTTAGAGGAATAAACAAATTAGGTATTGGTCAATTTGCATTACAATTCTTGGTGTAAAACATATAGTAGCATTTTGTGACGTTTTTGTGGCAGATTGTTGTTTACACAAACGTCATTTTTACTTCTGTTTAAGACTACAATCGCCGCAAAGGGAAGATATATTTTGAAATTCCGGAAGAGTTTGCCTTCCGGGATAGTTTTTGAAATTCCGGTAGAGTTTGCCATCATGCTTGTACGGATCATTTCTATAGTGTGCATCTTAAAAACGTCATCATAATTTGAGGACACCTTAACTACGATGATGAGTTAACGGGATTTCTTCCGAGAATGAAGCTTGATTCGTTGACTCTTCGGATGTTGCGAACTATTAAGGAATGTTCTTGGATTTCCATTCGAAAATCTATGAGGAAGGAATCTTCCCCTGAGTAGTTGAATTCTAATCCTAATTAAATATTTTATTAAAGATTAATTTTTAAGCATTCATTTTACGGACAAATATTGTCAGGCGAAAGTGATAAGCACTTACCACTGTAGTCTAACTAAGATTAGATTAAAACTCCTGTTTATGTATAGATTTCCTCGGAACTACTTGATGTGTAACCAACACCATCAGTAACACATAAAAGCGTAATAAATATGTTACCTCTGAAAAATATTCCCTTCACAAGTTTTATAGAATTCTAAAAAGTTCGTTCTAACCCTTAGATTATACAACCGTTACCCTCATGTATAAACTTCAGTAAAGATGACTAGCGATATCTACCGGAAACTACGAACCAGCGCAAAAAATAGTTTTAAGTATTCAAAGCCAACCTGAAGTTATTTACGATTGATTACAGACCTCCAAAAAAAATTATTTAATATTGTATCTTAAATAAGTTATGCATAAATTTCGAATGTCATGATAATAATGCAAATTCACAAGCTAGATATAATTGGCAGCAAAATATGGGAGTTTTATTCCAAGATGAGTTTCTGCCAAACAAATTTATGTTCAATAATAAATTAGCTATATCTGATGCTTCGTGGAATCGTGTTTTGCTGTTCCATCAACCTGGATATTCTTCCTTTTGTTACCTCGCGAACTTTTTCTACGTGTTCGGCGTCGAGGATAAACTGATCGCAAAATATGGTTATAATTAAAATGAATCGAATAAGGCAAATCCTTACCTTTGTCTGTGATTGGAGTTAACCAGTCTGATAAGTCGTGGCGCGGGTTGTTTACCACTTTAAAATAAGCAAGCAACAGTGCTTTTAACGGTTCAAGTATCATAAAGCTGTTTAATAAACCAACGGACAATGAAAACAACCTGTAAAAAATGATAAAGTCGACAAAAACCTAAGGGCAACAGAGAGTGACTTACCATTGTATGCACGTGTCCAGGCCATACGTCATAACGTACATGACGCATATGACTCTTGATCCAACCACGGAGGCGAAAATGATTGTCCAAGAAACAATAACAAAGGAAGGAAGCAAAGATCGAAAATCAGCGGAATATGGATTAATATCAACCAATGGATGACGTATTCTATTGGTAGCTATAGCATTTGTTGACAAGCCGTACATCCTGAAGAAAAGTACGTTGTATTAACAACGAATTTGAAAACATAAAACCACAGTGTGGTTCTACGAACTTAGCCTTCAAAAGGATTGGGGGCATAGGACCGTGAAGATGTCACTTCTGGCGACTTCCTTTGCAATAGATGTGAATCTTCTAAGCCAATTCGATTAAACTCTTCAAACTTAACTTTCTTAACCTTTACGTCAAGCGTCCTGCGTATTCCATAAGACGTAGCTAAAGTTGTCGATGGCCTTCGATAATTATAATCCCTGGACCATTTCCGCGATGTTGAGGAACTATACCTTGGTCATCTAGCTTGGATATTCGAATGGTACTTTTTCGGTTCTCTAGACGCCCGCCGACTATTTTCGTAGTGTGGCATTTTCTTCATTAGCTCTTGATTTTAATCTCGTCTGGAGGTCAACTTTGACGCACTGGAAAACA
>CH002264.1:0-24781 GCA_000149265.1 Ciona savignyi | reverse complement strand
GCGGAATATGGATTAATATCAACCAATGGATGACGTATTCTATTGGTAGCTATAGCATTTGTTGACAAGCCGTACATCCTGAAGAAAAGTACGTTGTATTAACAACGAATTTGAAAACATAAAACCACAGTGTGGTTCTACGAACTTAGCCTTCAAAAGGATTGGGGGCATAGGACCGTGAAGATGTCACTTCTGGCGACTTCCTTTGCAATAGATGTGAATCTTCTAAGCCAATTCGATTAAACTCTTCAAACTTAACTTTCTTAACCTTTACGTCAAGCGTCCTGCGTATTCCATAAGACGTAGCTAAAGTTGTCGATGGCCTTCGATAATTATAATCCCTGGACCATTTCCGCGATGTTGAGGAACTATACCTTGGTCATCTAGCTTGGATATTCGAATGGTACTTTTTCGGTTCTCTAGACGCCCGCCGACTATTTTCGTAGTGTGGCATTTTCTTCATTCGCTCTTGATCTGAATCTCGTCTGGAGGTCAACTTTGACGCACTGGAAAACAAATCAACCCCCCCCCCAATTCCTTTTAAAGATCGGCGTTGTTGACGCGATTGGCGTCGCGCTTTGTATCTGTCTTTTAAAACTCGCCGATCCTGTTTGCGCTCATCCGTCGAGTCTTTGGGCTTCAATTGCTTTACCATGTGAAATCCAGCTGAATCTTTAACATGCTTCTCTTGAACACCAGAGCTCCTTTGGATAAATGAAAAAGCGTGGTGACGACGAACGTCATTGGGAAGCAAAGAAGACAACTCTCGAAACCTGGTAATGATGATTGTTGAAATTCCTCAAACAACAGGCGATTAAAAACGTTCATGTTAAACATAGGAAATAAAAATGGCTGAAAAGAAACTGTGAAACTGCAAAAGCACACAAGTTCGACCTTTTGATTTATATTCAGACATTACTTACCAATTGCTACCTGTGACCATTTAAAAGTATAACCGCCAATCACGCCTTGAAATGCGGACAACGATGCAGTACCTCCCAAAAACATGAGCGTTGTTAACATTATGATAAAGATGAGATGGTAACAAGAAGAAAGTCTCTGGACTCGGACTCTTGTCATATCTTCTTTTTGCCAGGATCACATTGTGAACATAGATACCCATAGGTGCCTAGAAGATACTAAACGATAAAAAGAATAATATGTCCCATTTTTTCAAATGGAACCCATAAATATCACGTGGGGATGCTTCAGAACGGTCGGGTGGCCGAATGGTTAACGCGACCGATTCATGTATATACCATTTCTATATATAAACTAGAGAGTGTAAACCACGTGTTTTACCACCACTATTTGTAAAACACAGTTTGTATTATATATATACGAGTAGGGTCCCTACACACAATTTATATTTTATACACCGAGTATGTAGTTTGTTTTTGCAAGCATAAACGCATGGGTCCCTGAGGTAACAATCCGATCTTGTTATAAATGTTCATTACACAATATATGTTAATGTTAGATTTATGCACGTAAGATCCATGTTTTTCAATATTCCAGAAAGTTTTAGCCGGACTGTAATAGTTTTGTTTCTGCAAGCATAAACGCATGGGTCCCATAGTTATTAAACCAAACTTCTTTTCCATGTGTAAGTAATAAAATAATAAGCGTGTTAGATTTACGAACATTTTACCACAAATGGTTTAAATTTAAGCCGCGATATGGCATGCATGTTACAACCATGGTTTAAAAACAAATCATAATTTTTAGGGTATTTCCCTAGGTATTTTATTTCTCTTTGCTGAATGGTACAAGGGCGGATTGGAAAATAACATTTTAGCCGTTCAAGCGCCATGCCCAAAAGAGCTAATTTTTTTAATAATATCAATTTGGTTTTTCATCTCCCAGGGGAATTTTTCTGGGTATACTACGCAAAATGTTAGTTTCTACATATCTATACCATGTTTTCTAACAAATAACAAAGTTTCATTGTGATTCCATTACTTTTTCTAGTAGACGATTTGGCCACAAGCCATGCCTGTAACAATCATGATTTGAGACCAAAATCTTACTTTTAGGGTATTTCCCTAGGTAATTTTGTAATTCTTTTAATTGTCATATCAATGGCCAATGCACTTATATATTATCAAATCTAAAAATTGCAGTAGCCGTTTAAGCGCTATGCGCAAAAAAGCTATTTTTAGAAAAAAATACCCTTTTGGTTTTTCACCTTCCAGGGGAATTCCCCTGGGTATATTACTCAAAAAATTTGTTTTTTGCATTTCTAGCCCATGTTGTCTAACAAATCACAAAGTTTTGTTGCAATTCCTTTACCCCTTCCGGTAGATGTTGGAGTCACAAGCCATGCCTATCACAATCATAATTTATAAACAAATCTTTATTTTTAGGGTATTTTCCCGGGTAAATATTTTGTTTCTTCTAATTGATAAAGCTGTGGCTAACACACTATTATTTTACCAAATTTAATCGTAATTGGATCAGCCGTTTAAGCGTCATGCCCAAAAATGCTAATTTTTTAGAAAAAATACCGTTTTGGTTTTTGACCTCCCAGGGGAATTCCCCTGGGTATATAACTAAAAATTTTAGTTTCTGCATATCTATACCATGGGTTCTAACAAATGACAAAGTTTCGTTGCGATTCCATTACCATTTCTGATAGATGTTGGAGCCACAACCCATGCCTGTCAAACCTTTGACGAAAAAAAAACGGAAAAAAACGGACAAAAACAATATGTGTCCCATTTTTTCAAATGGGATCCATAAAAACGGACTAGACGAGGTCATCATGGAATGAAACTTCGCTCCTTAAAAATGTTACAATATCAATCGTACAAAGAAGTTATAAAATCCTTCATAATAAGAAGTTATTGCATCAACCGTGTCATAAAGTTTTTAAATCATTTTAACCGAGACGAAATATCTAACGCTACACAGATCGACAAGAAACTAGAGAGTGTCAACCACGTGTTTAACCACCACTATTTGTAAAACACATGTTGTATACCCTATATTCATGCTACAGGGTCCCTAACCACAATTTGTATTTTATACACTGAGTATGTAGTTTTTGTTTCTGCAAGCATAAACGCATGGGTCCCATAGTTAACATACCAAACTTATATTCCATGTTTATGTAAATAAAGAATAAACGTCTTAAATTTATGAACATTTCACCAAAAATGTTTTAAATTATAGCTTCTTTTCAAGCGCTGTAGTGAAATAAAACTAAATTCCCAAAACAGCCCGATTTAGTTTTTCGTTGTTTCAGGGAATTCCCCTGGGTTTAGTAGATACGTTTCTGTTTTTACATAAGTGAGTCATGTTATGTAGCAATTCTTAAAGTTTTATGTGTTTTGTCGACTTCTTGTTGGAGATGTCGGTGCGATATGGCATGCCTGTCACAATCATAATTTAGGAGCATAACTTCGTTTTCATGGAAATTAACCTAAGTAAATGTTTTCTTTTTTGAATTGGCACAGAGTGTCTAATGTTTTAACATTTTACCGAATTTTAATAAAATTAGAGCAGCCGTTCAAGCGCTATGGCCACAAAATCTAATTTATTAAAAAAAACGTTTTGAGGGAATTCCCCTATATTCATGACTCAAATTTTTGGTTTCTGCATATTTAGACCATGTTGTCTTACAAATGTCCAATTTTCATTGCGATTTCATTACTCCTTTTGGAAGATGTCAGGGCGACATGGAATCCTGGTAACAAACATGATTTGAGAACATATCCCATTTTTTGGGTATTTCCCTAGGTTATTTTAATATTTCTTTTAAGTGTTAAATCAGTGACTAATGCACTTACATTCCACCAAATCTGATTCAAATTGTAGCATCCGTTTAAGCGCTATGCCCAAAAAAGGCTATTTATATAGAAAAAAATACCGTTGTGGTTTTTAACGTCTAAGGGGAATTCCCCTAGATTCATCATCCGAAATTTTGGTTTCCGCATATCTAGACTATGTGCGCTATCAAATTTCAAAATTTTATTGCAATTCCATTACTTTTTCTAGTAGATGTCGGAGCTACATGCCATGACTGTCACAATCATGATTTGAGAACAAAATCTTATTTTTTCGGGTATTTCCTTAGGTAATTTTTTCATTTCTCTTGAGTGTTATATCATTGGCTAATGTTTTTCTTACATTTTACCAAATCTAATTAAAATTGGAGTAGCCGTTTAAACGCCATGCGCAAAAAAAACTAAATTTTTAGAAAAAAAATACCGTTTTGGTATTTAACCTCTCAGGGGAATTCCCCTGGGTATATCACCCAAAATGTTGGTTTCTGCATATCTAGACCATGTGCGCTAACAAATGTCAAAGTTTTATTGCAATTCCATTACCCCTTCTGGTAAATGTCGGAGCCACAAGCCATGACTGTCACAATCATGATTTAAGAACAAAATCGTATTTTTTAGGGTATTTCCCTAGGTAATTTTTTGATTTCTTTTAAAGTTTGTATCATTGGCTAATGTTCTTACAATTTACCAAATCTAATTAAAATTGGAGTAGCTGATCAATCGCTATGGCCAAAAAAAGGTACCTTTTTTAAAAAAAGTACCGTTTTGGTTTTTCACCTCTCAGGGGAATTCCCCAAATTAACTTACCCAAACTTTTGGCTTCTGCATATCTAGACTATGTGCACTAACAAATGTTAAAGTTTTATTGCGATTCCATAACCCCTTCTGGTAGATGTTGGAGCCACAAGCCATGACTGTCAAACCTTTAACAAAAAAAAAAAAAAAAAAACGGACAAAAACAATATGTGTCCCATTTTTCCAAATGGGACCCATAATAATACTACCACTTTGGTGCTTTGTTACCAGTACGATAAACGGAATGTAAACTAGAGAGTGTCAACCACGTGTTTAACCACCACTATTTGTAAAACACATGATGTATGCTATATATTCATGCGAGCAGGGTCCCTTACCACATTTTGTATTTTATACACCGAGTATATAGTTTGTTTCTGCTAGCATAAACGCATGGGTCCCTGGGGTAACAATCCAATATTGTTATTAATGTTTATACGCAATATATGTTATTTTCAGATACGTGGACGTCAGGTCCATGTTATCCAATATTCCAGAAAGTTTTAACCGAAATACCATATAGTTTTGTTTCTGCAAGCATAAACGTATGGGTCCCATAGTTATCAAACCAATCTTCTTTTCCATTCATGTAAAAAAAGTAATCATGATAGATTTACGAACATTTCACCACAAATATTTTAAATTAAAGACTCATGTCAAGCGCTGTAGTAAAATAAAGCTAAATTTCAAAACAGTCCGATTTAGTATTTCATGGCTTCGGGGAATTCCCCTAGTACATAAATTTTTGTTTTTACATTTAAATCTGGGTCATGTTATCCAACAATTCTTAAAGTTTTAATCCGATTTGATGACTCATTGTTGGAGATGTCGGCGCGCCATGCCATGCCTGTCGCAATCATGATTTAAGGACAATTTTTTTTAGATTATTTCCCTAAATATTTTTTTATTTCTAGTGTTGAATCAGTTGCTAATGCACTTACATTCCACTAAATCTGATTTAAATTTGAGAAGCCGTTCAAGCGCTATGCCCGAAAAAGCTATTTACTTAAAAAAAACGTTTTGATTTTTTACGTACTAGGGGAATTCCCCTGGATGTATTACCCAAAATTTTGGTTTTTGCTTTTCTAGACCATGTTGTCTAACAAATGAAAAAATTGCATTACGATTTTCTTACCCCTTCTGGTAGATTGTGAAGCCACAGGCCATAACTGTTACAATCGGAATTTAGGAACATATCTTTATTTTTAGGGTATTTCACCGAGTAAATAATTTGTTTCTTCTCATTCGTAAAGCAATGGCTAATACACATACATTTTACCAAATCTGATCAACATTGGAGCAGTCGTTCATGCGCTATGCCCAAAAAAGTTTTTCTAAAAAATTAATTTTAGAAAAAAATACCGTTTTGGTTTTTACCTCCCAGGGGAACCCCCTTGATAAATTACCAAAATTTTGGTTTCTGCAAATCTAGATCATGTGCGCTAACAAATGTCAAAGTTTCATTGCGATTCCATTACTCATTCTGATAGATGCTGGAGCCACAAGCCATGCCTGTCACAATCATGATTTGAGAACAAAATCTTATTTATTAGGGTATTTCCCTAGGTAATTTTTTTATTTCTTCAAAGTGTTATATTATTGGCTAATGTTCTTACATTTTACCAAACCTAATTAAAATTGGAGTAGCCGTTAAAGCGCTATGCCCAAAAGGCTAATTTTTTAGAAAAAAAATACCGTTTTGGTTTTTCACCTCCCAGGGAATCCCCCTCAATAAATTGCCTAAAATTTTTGGTTTCCGCATATCTAGACCATGTACGCTAATAAATCTCAAAGATTCATTGCAATTCCACCACCCCTTCTGATAGAAGTCGGATCCACAATCCATGCCTGTCACAATCATGATTTGGGAACAAAATCTTATTTTTAGGGTATTTCCCTAGGTAATTTTTTTATTTCTTCAAAGTGTTATATCATTGGCTAATGTTCTTACATTTTACCAAACCTAATTAAAATTGGAGTAGCCGTTCAAGCGATATGCCCAAAAAAGCTATTTTTTTAGAAAAAAATGCCGTTTTGGTTTTTCACCTCCCGGGGGAATCCCCGTAAATAAATTACCTAAAATTTTGGTTTCTGCATATCTAGACCATGTGCGCTAACAAATGTCAAAGTTTCATTACGATTGCATTACCCCTTCTGGTAGATGTCGGGGCCACAAGCCATGCCTGTCAAACCTTTGACAAAAAAAAAAAAAAAAAAAAAAAAAACGGACAAAAACAATATGTGTCCCATTTTTCCAAATGGGACCTATAATTATAGCTTCTTTTCAAGCGCTGTAGTGAAATAAAGCTAAATTCCCAAAACAGCCCGATTTAGTTTTTCGTTGTTTCAGGGAATTCCCCCGGGTTTAGTAGATAAGTTTCTGTTTTTACATAAGTGAGTCATCATGTTATGTAGCAATTCTTAAAGTTTTAATCTGTTTTGTCGACTTCTTGTTGGAGATGTCAGTACGATATGGCATGCCTGCCACAATCATAATTCAGGAGCATAACTTCGTTTTCATGGAAATTAACCTAAGTAAATGTTTTCTTTTTTGAATTGGCAGAGAGTGTCTAATGTTTTAACATTTTACCGAATTTTAATAAAATTAGAGCAGCCGTTCAAGCGCTATGGCCACAAAATCTAATTTATTTAAAAAAAACGTTTTGAGGGATTTCCCCTATATTCATTACTCAAATTTTTGGTTTCTGCATATTTAGACCATGTTGTCTTACAAATGTCTAATTTTCATTGCGATTTCATTACTCCTTTTGGAAGATGTCAGGGCGACATGGAATCCTGGTAACAAACATGATTTGTGAACATATCCCATTTTTTGGGTATTTCCCTAGGTTATTTTATTATTTCTTTTAAGTGTTAAATCAGTGACTAATGCACTTACATTCCACCAAATCTGATTCAAATTGTAGCATCCGTTTAAGCGCTATGCCCAAAAAAGGCTATTTATATAGAAAAAATACCGTTGTGGTTTTTAACGTCTAAGGGGAATTCCCCTAGATTCATCACCCGAAATTTCGGTTTCCGCATATCTAGACTATGTGTGCTAACAAATTTCAAAATTTTATTGCAATTCTATTACTTTTCCTAGTAGATGTCGGAGCCACATGCCATGCCTGTCACAATCATGATTATGAGAACAAAATCTTATTTTTTCGGGTATTTCCTTAGGTAATTTTTTCATTTCTCTTGAGTATTATATCATTGGCTAATGTTTTTCTTACATTTTACCAAATCTAATTAAAATTGGAGTAGCCGTTTAAACGCCATGCGCAAAAAAAACTAATTTTTAGAAAAAAATACCGTTTTGGTATTTAACCTCTCAGGGGAATTCCCCTGGGTATATCACCCAAAATTTTGGTTTCTGCATATCTAGACCATGTGCGCTAACAAATGTCAAAGTTTTATTGCAATTCCATTACCCCTTCTGGTAGATGTCGGAGCCACAAGCCATGACTGTCACAATCATGATTTGAGAACAAAATCGTATTTTTTAGGGTATTTCCCTAGGTAATTTTTTAATTTCTTTTAAAGTTTGTGTCATTGGCTAATGTTCTTACAATTTACCAAATCTAATTAAAATTGGAGTAGCCGATCAATCGCTATGGCCAAAAAAGGTACCTTTTTTAAAAAAAGTACCGTTTTGGTTTTTCACCTCTCAGGGGAATTCCCCAAATTAAATTACCCAAAATTTTGGCTTCTGCATATCTAGACCATGTGCACTAACAAATGTTTAAATTTTATTGCAATTCCATCACCCCTTCTGGTAGATGTTGGAGCCACAAGCCATGACTGTCAAACCTTTGACAAAAAAAAAAAAAAGAAAAAGAAAAAAAAAACGGACAAAAACAATATGTGTCCCATTTTTCCAAATGGGACCCATAAATATCATATTGTAAATTTATTGTTGATTAAATAGTGGATTTTTGTATCACGATGAGCAATAAAAGCATGTGCTGGGCATCGTCCCGGTGTTCTCGTTTAGCCGTGTAGTTTTGTAATAGTGGAGCAGGGCTTTGTTAAAATGAAGGCAATGATCGTGCGTTTTCAAGGTGTTTTGGTGGGAAAAGCTCCCACTGTACGACGGTGTGCCAATACACATTGTTTAACGTAGATTTACAGTTTTTCTTGAGGCCAGAAGCTTATCTGAAAATGTTCGACGTTAATATAACAAATACTTAAACCTTTAAGCAGATAAAGAGATGATTTGACGATTACCCTTGTGAGAAGTCTCATTACGTATTCAAGAGGTGATTTGTAAATCAACAAAGGGTGCATGTGATACTTGGAATATCGCTCGAAGAGTTTTACCATTTCTGGAAAAAAACATCAATATCCTTTCCTATCCACAAAATTTATGCATTGACTAACCTGTTTTGCAGTAATTTTCTAATCAGTGATCATCAGGGGAAGGCCTTATCTCTCTGTTGCCATCTCGAACAGCTGCTTTCAGTACGAACAGGACATACGTACAGGGCATGCAGGAGTACTATCATGCATATTAATTTAAGCCTTACCTGATCGGAATAACCGGACGATCCATAGTTTGCGTTTTGTAAACTTGTCTGGTTTGTACCGTTCTGCTGTTGTCCTATAAAATGTTATTTTAAATTAAATTGATCTTCACAGGTTAGAATACCCCACTGGTTTCAAGCAACAAGTACTCAGTGATTTCTACGAGATCATAACCTACTAGGTGACGGATGGTTTCGATGCTCGTGTCGTAATACATATATTTCTATTCGAACACTCAGCACATTTAATCGACTGTATTGGCGATTCCTAATGGCGGTATCCCATATATTTGTTTACATCGGGAAGCGGCTTATGAGAGACTTTTTGGTATGCTGCGCAGTTTTTAATAACATGACTTTGTTGTATTTTATATATACAGACTGTGTTGTTTGGGTAAAATAGTGGCCGTCTACGGCGGAGGTCAAGCTCAGAAATGATCGGTCGATTCTTTTCTCCAATAGGTTTCAATATAAAAAACACTAGGCCTTACCGTAGTTCTATTTACCATTTTATAAATCAAACGTACAGTTTAAATACCAGACTTAGCGATGGTGTCTATCAGTGTCAATGCAATATCCATTTTTTATTCCTTTTTTACAACAGTTATAACAATGAGTTAAGGTTTTTTTTAATCAAACCAATTCACCAAATAAGATCTATCCTGTGTTTATTATGTTAATTGTACATGATTTATATCAGATTACTCAGGCATTTTAAATTCCACATTTAGATGTGGGAATTTAAAATATCCAAGTATCCCAAAATACAAACATTTCCAAAAAAACAAATAGGCTATATTGTTTTTAAAATGATGTTGAACTTTTTGATTGGGAGAGGCTTTCCGAGTTATAGCTGGAAATTTGATTTTCATTCTGATTTTTACAGCAATGATTGTATCACACGGGCTATATACAACACACTACAAAAGCTCCGTTAACACGAATTCTTATCATTGGGAATAAACATGGGTTTTGTGCTGAAACAATCCTCACAGCTCATCAAAGTTGCATGGGATTGTGGCCGAATGATTAATGCGACCAATACATATGCCAACTATATAATAAAACCAAGTACTATACTCTGATGTTAAACGAACCTTCAACAATAACAGAGTCAAATACAGAAGTCGTGATGATCGATATGCTCCTAGACAGCTCGTTGTAATTCTTAGTTGATAGCACTCGGGTTGTATTGTCAACTCCACCATTCGCACTTATTGCAAGATCATCAATTATCACCTGACTTCCCACGCCCACGGCATATACCGTCACGTTGGCACTTTGCGAAATCCCGTAGCTGTCAGAAAAAATCGTTTGCTTTATTTTTTCCAAAACAATCAATATGAACAGGAAAAAGACGGCCAAAAACGTATATAATCAAAATCCAAATTGTGCGCTAAGTGCGAGTTGGAGGTCTAAGACCGAACCCCCTCCGTGCAATGTGGAAATTAATCCACTCGGGGTAGTATCCCTACTAGGTGGGTGCTTGCAGACATTCTCCACGAGTATCTCCACAGCGTGCAATACCCATTTTCGAGAAAATTTATTCCATTGTTTAAAGTAACCTGGCTGCATTTATTCATGTCCTCTAGCGGATGAGACTGGAGACTGTGCTGAATAACCGTATAACTACAGGGTAGTATTATTTTTCAAGCTCAGACTGTTGCCGTTCGAATTCTCATATTATTCGAGTAATATGATTCTAGCATCACAGAGAGGTGAATATATGCCCCATTCATTGTTAATGAATAAAGTATTTTTTTTACCTTGTTCAAATGTAGCCAGACGTGGCCGCTAAAGTTTAGCTGAATAGTGTTTTTTTATATTGGAGGACGTGTTAACAAGAGGAGGGACAACCACAAAGTTAAGTCAAGATAAGTAAACAATAGTTCAAACACTTAGTAGCGCTAAGTTGCGGACGCTAACAAGAACCCATTAGTTTGGACGTGTGGACGACAGGTTACCGCGACTGATTCATATATTGCCCCCATTTATAAACAAAAATCGGATTACCTTCTGTTTGCCGTCAGGTTACCTCAGCTATTGCTGTTTATTAAATAAGACGGATATATAATAATGTTACAGTTTTGACAAAACCACTGGGTTCATGCAATGTGCCAACGGACACGGACACAACGAGCGAAAGACACAAACAATTAACTGGAGACTATTTTCGAACTCACCACATTTCGGCATTAACTATCATCGAAAACACAATTCTAACCTTCTCATTAGAAGATCAGCGTCAGTTGCTTGTCCGTCAGTGATTAACACTAAAAGCTTAACAGCTTTGTCTTTATTTTTTGACTGGGCGAACTCCACCTGGAATAGGTTTAAGGATTGCGTAATACACTTTTGACATTTCAGTATAAATATGTATTCTGCAGCAACTTCATTTACATTTTGACAATACTGATTATTTTAACAATGTTCGGTCGTATGGGTTAGTGGATTACTGCCGGCGAGGAATACCAGTTATGTTTCAATCTTAAATCTTCTTTAATCACCAAATCAAGTGGACAGTAGAGTCGTTTAAAATGTCAAAACCTGCTCGCTCACCTTAACTGCTCGTTCAATGGCTAGCGCGGTAAATGTATTCGCACTTCTCAAATGAACAGCATTGTCTAAAGCTGTTTGGAAGCATTCAATATCTGGACATTGACCGAGTTTGACTGGTGTAGAGTATATCGTAGTCGGGGCGTCATATCTTCGACTGTTATGGGGTATGAAGATGGTAAAATCATGAATATAACACAACACGTCCGTCCAGCTGGTTAAAACGTTTAACACTTAAAATTCATTTATGTAAGCAATGCGACTGTGATCATGGACAATGCCCACAGCAAATTATAACATACTATAATACAGTAAACTGCGTTATAACACCCTGCATAACAACAACACACTGCATTATAGCACACTGCATAACCTCACAATACATTACAACACACTGCATTACAACACACTACAATACAACACACCGCATTACAACACACTGCAATACAACACTCTGCTTTACAACTCACTACAACACGCCAAAAAAACAACATACTACATTAAAATACACTGTAATATAATACGCCATAGCTTTGATAACCTGATGATGTTTATGAGGTAATCTGACCTTTGCTGTGTGGTGTTGGGAGCTAATCATGGTTCGACACTTAGTTATAAAAATATTGAGTCGTACTTTGTATTATCAGCGTCACCATATAGCAGAATTCCCATTTGCACGCTGTCTCCAATGCTCGCGGCGAAGGATTTTGCGATATCCTTTATCACATTTTTGGTGATCAAAAATTGACTAGACGTTATCGAATTTGAGCTGTCTATAACGAAGACTACGTCCAAGAAATTCTGGAAGCATTCTGTTGAAAGAGGTTTTAAAATAAATTTCGTAATTTACTGCTGCGATATCTATGCTACAGAATAACATATCGTGTATCCGTTTTGTGTAGAATATTTAGTTTGAAATTATGCATCTCTTGTTTCGGCTTACGTATCAGTCAGTAGGCCTATCTATGTAGTAGTACGAACATTGAAAAAATTAAAATTATTTCACTAATATGTCTTACAGAAAAATAATTTTTGGCTGTTGTTGTGCGGCAAAAAAAATATTTTTTTTTATTAAACTAAAATAAAGAGAGATCTGAGATTGTGTTCGGGACTGGTGTGGTTTTAACATCTTGAATAGCCATGGATATTATCTATCAAATTAAAATGATGTGAACATATTCCAAATTATTCTAGGATTACTCACGAAATTCGCCCCACATTTGTAGTTGGATGGATTTGCCGTCGACGGAGTAACATGCACCAGGGTTAAACAAGTCCGAGACTCCGCATTGCTTTTGTCTTCCTGGGGCGCATACCTTTAAACATAGTTTTAATGTTTGGTTTGCTAAATATAAATCGATAATGTATAAAAGTTTATATCTTCTTCAATTTATTTTTTGCTAACAAAAATAGGCTTTTTATTTTTGGGTAATATTCTACACCCTAATAAAGAAGAGCAGGTATAACCGATTTTGAATGTAAGACCCGTCACTTCGTACCTTATTTATACCTTTCTGCAATGAACTTTGTATTTATGCAATAAAATTTTGCGACTGTTCTTCAGCGAGATAATAGGACATACCTTAGGACATAATAGTACATAGTAGTAAAATAGTAGTTTTAAACTGTAATAACTTCACAACCTCCTGAGCTGTACAATAAGGTTAATTTCGTTTTGATTATAAAAGGATCGATTTAAGAGGACAATATATGCTTCTAGTTGAAATCGTACCGTGTATTTATCCGCTCTTGAACTATTGCCGACATGAGCTAGCGTGAGACCCAATCCATCCTGTGATGACTTGTGGTTGGATCCGAGTGGGAAGTGGACACCACTGTACATCGGTTTGCAAGAGAATTCGCTGAACCAAGCTGTCCAACAAAACAAGTCCATCATTTGGTCGAAACTTATCTCAATAAGAAAATACAATAAAAAGCGAAATGCTCACAGCCGTGTTACTGCATCTATGACATTATGTTGCTAAGGATTTTAATTTACTGTTTAGTCATTCCGTTAAACTTTTTGCTGAAGTAATTGATGTTTTGACCAAGGAGACTCATTAGGAGTGTATTTGAAACAATATGGCAAGCAACAGGACGCTCCACAGTCCGAAATCATTTAAAAAGCTTACATCATATGACAAGCATATATTTTATAGAATGCGTACCATACAGGGAAGTTGAATTGATAGCCGTGTCACAATCTAGAACCGCTCCGCTAGAAACAGTCCCCGCCAATGCTTTAGGCGCCGCCGCTATTAATCTGTCAAGATAAATTTGTTTCAATGATGTAATTTGTTATTGCGTCGAATGAGGCAATCCCTTTGTATATGTTTTCCCAATAGTTTCATAGAAATTGCTACAGCGCTTACGTTATTTCGTTGAAATTACTTCAACCCAATGGGTTGGAACGTCGACTGATTAATAGGAAAGTCACCTCAGGTATAATAACTGCTAGCTTTACTACGTTGCGTAAACAGTCTTTTTGTATTAACGTTTTACTTTCCATAAACATAGTGATAAGGCCATTATGATTTGCCGCACCTAAAAGCTGCTTCATTACACTTTAATATTAAAATCCAACCCAATGTAATAGCAATCTGTAATAAAATGTGGCCCAGTATAATAATTATTTCCTTTATCAATCTGTGACAAAATTGTACCCAATGTGATAGCTTCGTCAATCCATAAAAAAGTCAACCCGATGTAATACCCCTTTCGTCAATTTCATACGAAATCAGCTTACTGTAATATCTTTATGAATATCTTACAATATTTAGCATTGTGATAGTTTTGTCATTTAAACCATAAAGATCAGTTATTGGACGGCGATGAAATAAAAAAAAAATCCAAACGGAAGAGAATTTGAATACAGATTACGGGTAATCTTAAGCAAATCTTGAGTTCTGAGTAGGTTTACTAGACCTATTGCAATGTGTTTTAAAATATAAACACCACTTGCACTTTTGCTTTAAATCACTAAAAAATATCCCTATTAGCTAAATGAAATTCAGAGATTTGAATAGTATATATCCATATTTATCTACATGTCTTGTAACCTAATCGTCAAATTGCATCGTGCTGTAGGCTTTCCAGGGCTATTGCAGTGCATTGTATGAGACATTTCTATGGTGTTAATTATATTAATTAATCTACTTGTTTTGAGTAGAAAAATTGTCTCACTAATGGCTACTTTCTCTAGTATACTATTCGTATAGCTTACCATACACATTACCATATGAGTTAACGGAAAAAAATACAATTTAATTGGCTGGTCAGAAATAAAACTATATCATAATACTTGCCGTAGAGTGGAGTTATCCGGTCGAGCTATTATGTTATAAGATGCATAAGCACTTCCATTGGTTGAGTTGACGAATCGTTTTAGATTGATTCGACTTACGAGTTGTTGATCTCCAGCTTCTATGGTGTAGGTATGAACGGTCGTAGCTAGTGTGTAAAAAACTAGCAGGTAAAACAACATTGTAAAATTGTATTCCTAAAACTGTGGGATAATTCCAGCAAATGTTAACCTCATAGTCAATTAAGCGGTGAAATTAGTTAAAATAACATAAACTACCTTTAACCCGAAACAAAAACTTGTTTCGGATTGATACTAACAGAGTAAACTAAATGGGCCTAGTGGAACAAAGCATATATGTATACATTGCTAACGCTTGTCCTAATGTTTTCCACGAACTTACGCGGCTGACCAACCACCGTTATTCTAACTGTGAGTGGAAGTCCTACGCACGGTATGTGATCAAATGAAATCACATCGATATCTGGCATTTGTAAAATGAATTTTAAAAATGACAAAATTATATTACACAACAGATAATTAAACGGTAAACTATCTAAATAAAAATAAATGGAATTTCAACATTGTGTTTTATTAAAGTGTGTGTCCGGGGACTGTTCTATAGGTTGTATAGTCTACATGTGTTAAAATAATGCTGCGTATCCCATTCTCTTGCGTTCAAGCGTGAATGAACTCAAGCGTACATTGATATAATTTTACAATGTGTGTTCAAAATGAGCAGTAAGTTAAGCGATGCTTAATTCATGTTGCGCAACAAGGTCTAAGGAACGTGAAAAAGAAACCACGTCATGTCTTGTGACTTGAACAACGATCAATAGATGAAGGTCATGGTCGTTTAACGTTATAGGGTTTACTGTTGGAAACATGCCTACCTTCCGTACAGTACACGCAGTATCATATGATCGTTTTCCATATATAGTAATATTATATGTCTATACCAGTGCTTCTCAAATGGTGCGCCGCGACTCATTTGTGCGCCACAGAAGTTAGCTAGGTGCGCCACACTTGCATTTCGTAAATTTACGACAGAGTGTGCATATATTATAAACTACTAAACTTTTGAAAAGCAAAAGCTCTTAAAGAAACAGTTATTTCGTTATGTGGAAAATTTGGTGATGAAATTAATTAAATTAAAGTATACATTTTCCATATTTTTCCTAAATTGTTTAAGTATTATGGGTCCCATTTGGAAAAATGGGACACATATTGTTTTTGTCCGTTTTTTTTTTTCTTTTTTTTTTCTTTTTTTTTTCGTCAAACGCTTGACAGGCATGGCTTGTGGCAACGACATCTACCAGAAGGGTAATGAAATCGCAATAAAACTTTGTCGTTTGTTAGACCACATGGTCTAGATGTGCATAAACCAAAATTTTGCGGAATATACCCAGGGGAATTCCCCTGGGAGGTGAAAAACCAAAACGGTATCTTTTTTAAAAAAATTAGCTTTTTTGGTCATAGCGCTTGAACGGTTACTCCAATTTCAATTAGATTTGGTAAACTATAAGGGCACCAGCCACTGATATACCAATTAAAAGAAATACAAAAATTTACCCAGGGAAATACCCTAAAATACGATTTTGTTTTCAAATCATGATTGTGACAGGCATGGGTTGTGGCACCGATATTTACCAGAAGGAGTAATGGAATTGCAATAAAACTTTGTCATTTGTTAGACAACATGGTCTAGATATGCAAAAACCAAAATTTTGGGTAATATACCCAGGGGAATTCCCCTGGAGGGTGAAAAACCAAAACGGTGTTTTTTTTAAAAAAAATAGCTTTTTTGGGCAGAACGCTTAAACGGCGACTCCAATTTCATTTAAATTTGGCAAACTGTAAGTGCATTAAACAAAGATATAACACTTAGAAGAATTAAAATAATTACTTAGGGAAATACCCTAAAAATAACATTTTGTTTTTAAATCATGATTGTGACAGGCATGGGTTGTGGCACCGATATCTACCAAAAGGGGTAATGGAATTAAAATGAAACTTTGTTATTTGTTAGACACCATGGTCTAGATTTGCAGAAACCAAAAGGTTTGGGTAATATACCCAGTGGAATTTCCCTGGGAGGTAAAACCCAACATCAGAATTTTTTTAAATTAGCTTTTTGGGGCATAGCGCTTGAACGGCCAAAATGTTAGTTCCCTATCCGCCTTTGTACCATTGAGCAAAAAGAAAAAGGGAACATAGGAAAATACCCTAAAAATTATGATTTGTTTTTAAACCATGATTGTAACAGGCATGCTATATCGCTCGGAAATCTCGAACAAGGAGTCGCCAAAGCGGATTTTAACTGTTTGTTAGATTATCTAACAAACATCTAAGTAAGATAACATAACTTAGATATGTTAAGCAGAAATTTATGTACTAAACCCAGGAAAATTCCCCGAAATAATGAAAATCTCAATCGGGCTGTTTTGGGAATTTACTTTCCTTTTACCAAAGCGCTTGACAAGAGGCTTAAATTTAAAACATTTGTGGTAAAATGTTCGTAAATCTAACACGCTTATTATTTTTTTAACTACACATGGAAAAGAAGTTTGGTTTAATAACTATGGGACCCATGCGTTTATGCTTGCAGAAACAAAACTATGGCAGTCCGGTTAAAACTTTCAGGAATGTTACATAACATGGATCTGACGTGCACATATCTGACAATAACATATATTGTGTAATGAACATTAATAACAAGATCGGATTGTTACCTTAGGGACCCATGCGTATATGCTTGCAGAAACAAACTGCTAACCCGGTGTATAAAATACAAATTGTGGTTAGGGACCCTGCTCGCATATATATAAATGTATATATATATATATATATATATATCATACAAAATGTGTTTTACAAATAGTGGTTTTAAAACAAGTGGTTGACACTCTCTAGTTTAACATATTGTTTTGACTCGCCGTGCGAAGTGCGCCCGTTCGTTTCCTAATTGATCTCTGGTGCGCCACGAGGTCAGAAAGATCGAGAACCACTGGTCTATACACTGTGAGCCGACTTGTCAAGATTTTCTATATTTAACCTGTTAAATGCAGCTTCGTTAGTGAGGACCATATTAGTTACTTTTAAATTAATGTAGTTGTACAAATAAAATGATTAACACATATATGACAACAGCAGAACGGTACAATCTAAACAAACTCTGTGGTTCCGATCTAAAGGTTTATATCAATATGCATTATGGCACCCTTAAAAGTGCTATACAAACATTTTGATCTTACTGAATGTAATCCCTTGAAAAAAATCGTAAGACCAATTATTAACCCCACCAATTCGTGTATTAAAATATTTATCAAAATGGTAGGCCTACTAGTCATGCGACTATAGTGGTTGCGAAACTTGTCCGATAGATTAGTCTAGTCGTTAAGTGTGTCGCCTTTCAGTCGAAGGGTTACAGATACGAAACTGGTCGCTAGCTAGTCGACTGTGTCTTCGGACAAGGCACTTAATGGACGTTGCCTAAACCTAGCGGATTAATTAGTTCTACCAAATTGAAGAAACGTGTAACCTGACGGTGTGCGCGAGATGATCTGACGATTGTGCGTGTGATAACCCTCTTGGTTTGTCCATTCACGGGGATAAACATGAATAACCTATACTAAATATTCTATTAAATGTTGGGTAAAATAAATAAAAATTTAAACTTTTGTTAAGGTTGATAAGTATATATATACTTGTATGTATTTAACTTGGACTCTGACAAATTAAGATGTTTTATATGGTGGGTCTATTTAGGAGCCTGAGTGGATGTTTATTAGTGTGGAAATTTTATACAATGCCTTTAGAATGCCGTGATTCATTTTAAACAATTTTAAGAGGTTTGATCATTTTAAACACCATATGGTCTCCAGCGTGTGCAAACAATGACATAACAAAATAAAAGGTAAAAACTATGTAAAAATTTCGTTCACGTGATATATAAATTCTCCTTACTGTTAGTGTGCCGATGAAACTTCTTTTCCCGCAAAAAAAACACGTTTCATATAAATATATGTACATTCACTTTTTAACAATACTTTGAAGTTAGCAGTCGAAAAGTTGGTCGAAAAAATTGGAACGGATTGAGTTGCTTTGATTAAAAAAGTACAACCTTATAAATTGACCCGAAAAGCTTTATTACCGATAACTAGGGTTTTATTGTTGCTACAACTATCAATATTTATGCTAAATATAATTGTAGAATCAAATAACACTTTTGTGTTTTATAATGCATTTCGTATCAATTTTTAAGGCATCAATTTAAAGTTTAATATCAATTAAGCGGCAAAATCAGTGATTTGGTACAGAGATAAAATTGGAACTTCGGTGATTGGTACAGAGATAAAATTGGAACGCAATATCAAAACGGTAAATTATTAATTAGAAATTGCAAATTTTGTGGAAATAGATCTGACAATATAAAGCACATTCTTACGAAATGTCAATTAACCGAAATAATAATTAATGAAATAGAAGTACTAACAAACAATGCTTGCAAACAGAAAACGCAAATAACAAAATCAATAATATTATATAACCAAACGAAAAATAATGCAACGCCTAATTTACTTGTTACCAAAGCAATCAATATTTTTAAGGCTGAAATAATAAGGAAAAAACATCAACTCGATTTTGGAAATAAATACATAGAGAGCAAAGATGAAATTATCCGACGAATACTTTGGATAATAAATACGAAAATCAAAAATATTTTATTACGGGAAAGTACATTGAGAGGCAAACAAGAAACTTATGAATTATACGATCTGAACGAGACTTATGTAATTTGAACCAATTGGATTCCTCCTTAAAAATAAAAATGTCACTTATGTAGACTACTTTATATCGGGCAAATATGTTTTGAAACTGAACAATATAATAAGAAACAAGGCAACTAACTATTTTACCTTTATATTATAAAAATAATTGGAAAATATGGAAATACAAAAAAACTCACAAAAAGTAAAGCTTTGCAGAAATTGCTTGGTGAAGAAACCATCGATCCAAACAAAAAGATCTTGCTGCACACCAACCTTTCATCCAACTTGACCTGTAATATAAAAAGTATTAATTAATAATCGTTGTTTATGATCGTATTGAAATTTGTGTTTTTTATGCAAATATTATTATTATGTACGGCCGGAAATCCGGTGAACGTGTGTTTAGTCGCCCCTTTTAAAAAAAAAAAAAAAAAAAAAAAAACGCTCGTGCGTCATCGAGTAGCACATAAGCTAATTGTTCTATAGCAGAAAGCGGTTACTTAATTTGTCCTCAAAGTTTTGAAGACAAATTGTACTTGCCCATGTTTTGACCGATTCACCTCTTAGAAAGATTTAAAACTCTTAAACCACGAAGCATGCGATATCACATTTTACTGTCATAATACTAACATAACAACTTTTCGTTATCGTTTCTGGAAACAAAATTTTCGTTTCTCGGGTAAAATTTTCGTTTCTTAGAAACGAAAATTGTGTTTCTTAAATGAGTTTAGGATTATTATTTCCCAAGTTCTATGATTACATAATTCGTTAAGCTGACACAATATCAACAATTTCGAGTGAAAATGATTGCATATGCAGTTAATAAATGTAGTTGGACCTTTTAAAATAAGATAATGTATTTGTTGTATTCATTTAAATGAAACATAAATGTATGAACCCACAATATTAAAAATAATACACTGATTAGTACTTTTTACGGGCGGTAATAGAAACAAACGGGGTTAAAAGAGTGATTTAAATTCGTGTAACCGATAAACATTAAAAAAACTCGTCATAAATAATGATTTTAATTTAGAATAACATTAGAGAGATTTTCAGGTAGATATACATGAACAAACTGTCGTAAAAATAACAAAAAAACGAAAATTACGTGACTAAAGATAAAATGGATGATGATAATTACTCCAAAAGTGATTACGTTAATGATTTTTAGATTTTTTGCTTTCCGAAACTCGCCTTTGTGGTGTGTCATTTGGTTAGTTCTGCTACAACATACTTTTTCTGCAATCATTGTGTTTATCCATAATAAACAACAAGTTTTGCAATACGTAGTTAAACTAAGTGGCAAGATCATCGACTTTACTCAATGATGGTTAATTCAGAACGGAAAATGAGAACTTGGTTCGCAATAAAGAATATATTTAATTATATTGTAAAAAATTGTTGTGTGTTAATTGCAGCATCACACCTAAGTTCATTAATATACTGCGAAAATTTGTCGACATTTATATATGAAAGCGAGCTGATATCACGTCAATGACGTATATAAGAAAATGACTTAAGGTGTTTCCGTAATATGTTTGGAAATTGTCCTTTAAAAACGATTGTCATTTTTCTTTCCTATAAACGATAATCATATTTTCTAACATATTATATTAAATCTAACAGGTCCACTTTTTAATGATTGTGATTGAATGACAGTTGAACCAATGTCCTAAAATAGTTAATATTCATGCCTGTATTGAGAATTGCGTGTTAATCTGAACAAGGGATTAATGTTTTCATATATTGTAGTATTATGGAATTAAATAAGATCGATATAGCGAACATTTTGATAATTTGACCTTGTGTGGATGCGTTTGTGGCGCGCGTTTGAAAACCAAACAAGATATAAGTTTTTTGGGGGGAACAAATTTAAAGGTATGTTATCTACCCATCTACCAATTTATGTACTTACCACAACAAACCGTCGATTTAGGTATATCCAAGTTGTTTCATTTCAACCAAAAGCGAAAATACTGATAATTTGACGTAGTGTGGGTGCGTGAATGGCGCGCGTTTGAAAACAAAACGGGATATAAGGTTTATTTTTTGGGAGCAATTTTATAAATGTGTTATCCATCCATCTACCGATTTTCATGTACTTACTATAACAAATCGTCGATTTAGGAATATCAAGGCTGTTTCATTTCAACCCAAAGCGAACATATTGATCATTGGACGTAGTGAGGGTGCGTTTGTGGCGCGCGTTTGAAAACCAAACGAGATATAAGGTATATTTTGTGAGCAAGTTTACGAGTATGTTATCTACCCATCTACCAATTTTCATCTACTACTATAAGAAATCGTCGATTTAGGTATATCCAAGCTGTTTCATGTCAACCCAAAGCGAACATATTGATAATTTGACGTGGTGTGGGTGCGTTCATGGCGTGCGTTTGAAAACCAAACAAGATATAAGGTTTATTTTTTGGGACCAAATTTATAAATGTGTTATCCACCCATCTACCGATTTTCATGTACTTACTATAAAAAAATCGTCGATTTAGGTATATCCAAGCTGTTTCATTTCATCCCAAAGCGAAATAATTGATAATATGACGTTTAGTGTGGGTGCGTTTATGGCGCGCGTTTGAAAACCAAACGAGATATGAGGTTTATTTTATGGGAGCAAATTTACAATTATGTTATCTACCCATCTACCAATTTTCATCTACTTACTATAAGAAATCGTCGATTTAGGTATATTCAAGCTGTTTTATGTCAACCCAAAGCGAACATATTGATAATTTGACGTGGTGTGGGTGCGTTCATGGCGCGCGTTTAAAACCAAACAAGCTATAAGGTTTATTTTTTGGGGCCAAATTTATAAATGTGTTATCCACCCATCTACCGATTTTCATGTACTTGCTATAACAAATCGTCGATTTAGGTATATCCAAGCTGTTTCATTTCAACCCAAAGCGAACATATTGATAATATGACGTTTAGTGTGGCTGCGTGAATGGCGCGCGTTTGAAAACCAAACGAGATATAAGGTTTATTTTTTGGAAGCAAATTTACCAGTATGTTATCTACCCATCTACCAATTTTCATCTACTTACTATGAGAAATCGTCGATTTAGGTATATCCAAGCTGTTTCATGTCAACCCAAAGCGAACATATTGATAATTTGACGTGGTGTGGGTGCGTTCATGGCGCGCGTTTGAAAACCAAACAAGCTATAAGGTTTATTTTTTGGAAACAAATTTATAAATGTGTTATCCACCCATCTACCGATTTTCATGTACTTACTATAACAAATCGTCGATTTAGGTATATCCAAGCTGTTTCATTTCAACCCAAAGCGAAAATATTGATAATATGACGTTTAGTGTGGCTGCGTGAATGGCGCGCGTTTGAAAACCAAACGAGATATAAGGTTTATTTTTTGGAAGCAAATTTATAAATGTGTTATCCACCCATCTAACGATTTTCATGTACTTACTATAACAAATCGTCGATTTAGGTATATCCAAGCTGTTTCATTTCAACCCAAAGCGAACATATTGATAATATGACGTTTAGTGTGGGAGCGTGAATGGCGCGCGTTTGAAAACCAAACCAGATATAAGGTTTATTTTTTGGAAGCAAATTTACAAGTATGTTATCTACCCATCTACCAATTTTCATGTACTTACTAAAATAAATCGTCGATTTAGATATATCCAAGCTGTTTCATGTCAACCCAAACCGAACATATTGATAATTTGACGTATAGTGTGGGTGCGTGAATGGCGTGCGTTTGAAAACCAAACAAGATATAAGGTTTATTTTTTGGAAGAAAATTTATAAATGTGTTATCCACCCATCTACCAATTTTCATGTACTTACTATAAGAAATCGTCGATTTAGGTATATCCAATCTGTTTCATTTCAACCCAAAGAGAAAATACTGATAATATGACGTAGAGTGGGTGCGTTCGTGGCGCGCGTTTGAAAACCAAACGGGATATAAGGTTTATTTTTTGGGAGCAATTTTACAAATGTGTTATCTACCAATCTACCGATTTTCATGTATTTACTATAACAAATCGTCGATTTAGGTATATCCAAGCTGTTTCATTTTAACCCAAAGCGAACATATTGATAATTTGACGTAGTGTGAGTGCGTTTGTGGCGCGCGTTTAAAAACCAAACGAGATATAAGGTTTATATTTTGTGAGCACATTTACGAGTATGTAATCTACCCATTTACCAATTTTCATCTACTAACTATAAGAAATCGTCGATTTAGGTATATCCAAGCTGTTTCATGTCAACCGAAAGCGAACATATTGATAATTTGACGTGGTGTGGGTGCGTTCATGGCGCGCGTTTGAAAACCAAACAAGATATAAGGTTTATTTTTTGGGACCAAATTTATAAATGTGTTATCCACCCATCTACCGATTTTTATGTACTTACTATAACAAATCGTCGATTTAGGTGTGTCCAAGCTGTTTCATTTCAATCCAAAGCGAACATATTGATAATTTGACGTAGTGTAGGTGCGTTTGTGGCGCGCGTTTAAAAACCAAACGAGATATAAGGTTTATATTTTGTGAGCAAATTTACGAGTATGTAATCTACCCATCTACCAATTTTCATCTACTAACTATAAGAAATCGTCGATTTAGGTATATCCAAGCTGTTTCATTATAACCCAAAGCGAACATATTGATAATTTGACGTAGTGTGGGTGCGTTTGTGGCGCGCGTTTAATAACCAAACGAGATGTAAGGTTTACATTTTGTGACAGATTTACGAGTATGTTATCTACCATTCTACCAATTTTCATCTACAAACTAAAAGAAATCGTCGATTTAGGTATATCCAAGCTGTTTCATGTCAACCGAAAGCGAACATATTGATAATTTGACGTGGTGTGGTTGCGTTCATGGCGCGCGTTTGAAAACCAAACGAGATATAAGGTTTATTTTTTGGGACCAAATTTATAAATGTGTTATCCACCTATCTACCAATTTTCATGTACTTACTAAAATAAATCGTCGATTTAGATATAGCCAAGCTGTTTTATGTCAACCCAAACCGAACAT
>CH002265.1:120716-140504 GCA_000149265.1 Ciona savignyi | reverse complement strand
TCCAATTATATCTCATTGCCCATACCTATTAATATAGTTTAGCTCATAACCACTTATTTGCATACACAGGGTGACTTATGGACATATTATCAACATACCATCCTTCCTTCCATAATATCAAACAATTTATCATTTCGAAGTAACGGATAAATTGACTATGTAAGCCTGATAAATTGAGGCGTGTCAACAAAAAGTTAATTAAACTCCGCAAGGTATTATACCTGTAAGTACGGCTTAAAATGAAATTATCATTTATCATTATTTAAGATACAGAATAAACATGAGGTTTGAAATCGAACTTTCCACAAATAAATAACAGTCGATTGGCAACATGAATTTCCAAAATTAAACTTTTTATTGATAGTGGAAATTCTGGTATTGTATGGAAATGGAAACACAAAACCACAGTTGCAAAAATAAACTCATTTCCCTGGTTTCAAGAACAAAAGTGAATGATCTTGTTCAAATACACAGTTTGTCCCATCTTACTAACTTTCCTGTCCAATCATTACAACAAGCGGAATTCAATTTGAAAGTACGATGGGGAGTTTGCACTGATATCGGGTGAAACCTGATCTTTATGTTCGTGGACAGAATATTCAGAGTAAAACGCCATTTGGGGGGTTTAAGTAGATTTCCCTTGTTCAACATTTAGTGCCTCCTATATATGGTGTGTGGACTAATACTTGTATGGTTCGTGTATCAACTGGCGTCCGTGGACTTGAGGATGGTTTGTGTGGAAACTTAGTATATTCGGTGAACAGTTCCAACTAATAACATATATTAATAAAAATAGATAACTTGATTAATAATTATCCCCCTAATTCCAACCTTTCTGACGTAAAACCGTTCTTCGATTGCCTTCTTCATAATCGTCATCAGCCAAGGACAAGTTCGCGACGAGTCTTTGGAACATTGGGCTTCGTAGACCTGAACGAACTTGCGTTGGTGAATATCAGCGTCTTGCTCCCATTTGATCTTTTTCGGCAGTTTCGGGCCCTTTTTCTTTGCCATTTTAAATTAAGTTATGAAACACAATTTTCTTCAATGAGTGAAATCTACTTCAGGGGAATTACCTAAGCCGTCTTTGTCGCCATAACGACATAAACATACGAAAATAATTTATCTACAGGGGGCTGGTACATAAACAATATCAGAATCACACAGAAATACACTTTTAAAAACCACAGGCGTTCAAAAAATCCTATTTACCAGACTTTGGAAATTCCACTTTACTTACAATACCCCAACGTGGATGAACCGTCGTCCGCTTAGTTTCGGCCCAGGCAGTTGAAGAACCAAACAAGTGCGTCATACAAATATTTTCTTTTCTACCACACGTGAAATCGTTAAAAATGTGACCGCGAAACCTAAAATGAGAAAGTGCAGGTTGGTTCTGTCAGCACTGGGCACAATGTGAATTTATTCCAAACTTTCCAGAGTAAATAAAGAAGAAATTACTTTTTTATGACTTCACGCCAGAAGTGTTAACCAATTTATGTATTTATCGTTTTATTAGTGCTAGATCTCTACAAAAAGAAACAAAAAGCTAGTTGTGTGGGTCGAAGGGAGAAACTACGTATAAACCACAGTCGTTAAATACGTTCATGTAAACAGGCAAGTTATTCATACCCAGACGTGATTAAATGTGCATATTACATTAATGAAATTAAATTAAAATGAATTAAAATTACAATAATACCATATAGGAAGCGGTAGCGTATTATTGCAAAGTATCTTTACTTAATAGGGTTTGTTTATTCCTTGTTTATCAAACAATACCCGGCTAACATAATCACCCGCGTTACACCATACCACTGGACGGGCTCCCACATTTATTTTAACTTTATGAAAACTTGGTCGGATTGCTGGAAATTCGGTCCTCGGGAAAATTATGTTTGAACAAGTTTGAAGTGCTGGTCGCTGCGGGTGGACACACGTCGGGCAAACATAAAGGAGTCAGAATCCTATCTTGCAGTGATAATTTTGTAATAATGTAATAACAAAGTCTAAGCGGTTTGATAACCTTTCCGCTACCTCGTAATATTGAATCAAGGTAAACTTTAATGCGTACTTTACTCCCAACGTTCGTGATGTTGCCACCGTGTATTTAATATCGCAAGCTCTTTGCTTTATTGAGAATTAATAAACGAATAGAGAGAAATGGACGCCATCTGGCAGACTCATAATAACTGGGAAAATTGGTGTCAATGTGCACCTATAGTCCCAATAAGGCACAAAAGGGGAAACTTAGAATATTTAGCTCGTCCTTCAAAGTAAATAAGAGACGAAGCTTTATATTTATCCTTGTGGACATTGCAGTCGTTATAACAAGGGTATTGATTCAATGTCTTGAACTTTTTAATCATTTTTACAGTACGATTTGCAGTTTTAAAATTTGCATCTAAACTTACAATATTCTTCGATTTTAAATGATTAGTTTGAATTGGGTGGTCAAGAACGGTTTCACCCAATCGTGTTAATGAGTTTGTGGGGGTTTGTGGAGAGGGGTAGCTTAGGTGTAAATGCATTGTCCTTACAACACCCATCGAGCATAACATTTCGCCGGAAAATTTCTGGAAGTTTTTGACTCGACGGTGGAAATACAAATATGGTTATCAATTAAGTAAACTTTCAACGTGACGTAGCCAGCATGAAGATATAAATTAATCAAGCGATTCGACGAGGTGGGCAAATATATGAGTCGGGGTCATACAGAGGGGAGCGACATTATGTAACTTCTCTCACAGGGAAAATTTAATTAAACGAAGTCGCTGCAAAAGAACCGACAGGTGTGTCTTGTACACGCTTGCTATTCAATGCTTTGTATTTCGTTTAATGAATTCGCATCATATACCACAACTTATATGAACATAAAGGAAAATCAAACAGAGATATTTTTAGACTTTTTATTTCTTTGTTGTTTTCGCGATCATGGGTTGTGAAGTTCACAAAAGATAAATAGAAAAGTCTGATCGCAACATATGCTGCAACACCTCGTGCCCACAGTCGGGTTACCGGGGCTACTATGTTGTGTTAGATACGATAATATCATGGGGTAATTTGTTCAACCATACAACCCAATTGGAACGACTACATCGCTTGCTTGTAGATTCTACCACGAAGCCGAAGTTACGATTTCGCAGGAAAACTATAAACTTGAACGAGCAACCAACAGATCTATGCAAATATAGATTTTATGGGAATTGTCACACGATTTTTCGAAGATTCCATATAGACCAAGTTTGACTTCTTTGAGTATATTTATTTACCCCCGGTGAGATTTACGAACTAACCACAATCTGTATAAATGACTTAAATAGATTTTATTCGAAGGGTATTATGTTTACTATCACTTGCTAAGTTGACTAAGGTATACCACAGTTTGAGGAATGCACTCCATAAATTGAACCCAAAATATTAAAGCCAAATGTTATTGAAAATCGACAATTTTATGAGTTTCGAAAAGCTCGAGAAAATCGCTTTCTCGACATGCGAAGCCACAATCGGCGTGGAGACGAAACACAAGAGAAAAAGGAAATGTCGCACGGACGAGTTATATAAGGGAGCGGGTTGAGGGGAATTCATTGCATTTCGATCAATTTCTTCAATCTTCTGTGGAATTGTCAGATCAGGTCGGTATTGTGTTCGGGTTGTTGCTACAGTTGGAATTGAATATATTAGCTTGGTGGGTTGATGTGTCGTATTACAGCCGGAACGTGGTTGGATCGAAACTGATCGCTAGCTAGTCGGTTTTGTCTTTTAAAACTCACTGAGTGGACATCGCCTGAATCCAGTGAACTAATGGATTTTATTAAAACTTGAAGAATCATCAGAATCATAAACAACACATGTAATAGCTCATGTAACCCGACGGTGAGCGCGATGTAATCTGATGAAATCTGACGGTATTTTGTTTCCCATTCCCGGGAACAAAACATCATATTCTACCATCGTGTTTATATCGGACGGAAATGGTGCGAGCGTTTTAACACGTCCAACCAACTTGTACAACGGGTGAAGTATTTAACGGACGTTTCCTAATTCCTGGAGATTCGGATAGTACGGATGGTTCGGACGAATCGGACGAATCGGACGAAACAGGAAAAACTTTTTAAAAGCTTCGGTAGACCGACTGTGAGGGCGGTGGTGATTATCACGTCACAATGTTGTTAATAAAGAAGAATCCTTATCCGCTTATTGTAGTTTGTTGAACGACTTGCATGAAACGCCATTGTACCGGGAAGATATGCAAATTCCCCCCGTCCACCCACTTTCTACACCTCATATTCCCAGTACTATCGTCTGACTATCGTATTCACATAGAAACCTTATACTTTACTTCCATAGAAATGTTTTCTACTTCATCGTCATCCGTCTCTTTGTTCCGGACCGATTCCGGGTTCGATCTGCACGACGATGGAGTGCATGGCACATGTTACAAGGAAGGAGGAAACGAGATGAGCTCGGCTAGCTCCAATGATCCCGACCCAACCCCCTCCACCTCCGGGATATCAAGCATGGACTCCAATGAAGAGGAAGTGACGACAAGAACGTGGAGACAGAAGCTGTGGCCTCCGAGGGGACCGACGGCGAAATGGATCACCTGGCGTGAGTATTCGTGGTGGATGTTTCTGCGTATTAACGCGCATTTGTGCGTTTTTCAATGCTAACCGACGTGTGTGCATCGAGTTTTACTGCGTATTATAGTTTTACTGCGTATATATGAATTACAAAAACTTGACCGAGTGCATAATAAGGTCGTTAACGGATCTCAAATTTCGGAGACCGTGCACTGTATATACTGGTAATATAATATGTTGGTTGGTTTGGAGCCATGGGTTCTGCTGCCTATTCGTGTGTGTTTATGGGAAATCATCCACATTCCTGCGTATTACGTGGTCATTTATGAATACCGATGTCTAGTGACGTAACTATATAGACTGCAGGAGACTGGACAATGTACAGCTTTGTACAAAACTATCATCCGTTGGTCGAGGCAAGGATTACTGCTGTCTTGTTTTCTAATACGCGGTGTATTGAGTTAGAGTGAATAAGCTGATATACTTTGGTCTAAACTGTCCGACAAGATGACAACTGTACCATCGAAGTATCACAACCCCGCATTTCAGTTAACCCCCTATCGTCTCTTTCCCCCACAGTCCTGGTGATGTGTGGATTATACGGCTCCGCTTGGTCGTTGTTCCCCGAGCACATGGCTCCATACGAAGAGGGAGTCCACACCGGGAAGACCTTCGGACTGATCCTCACCCTCATGCTCTGCTTCACTGCTGAGATCCTCTTCGTGAAGATCCCAACCCCCAAGAACTACCCTCCTCTTCCCCCGTTGCTTGGTGAGTTGTGGGTGATACATGGTTACATGCTTGTGTGAGTTGGCAAGCTATGACATACGTTGACCTTATTCGAACAGTTATATGGCCGACTGGTTAAAGACCCATTTATTTAATAAATATAAACAAAAACTGGCATAAGTGACGACGGATCATCATGGAATCGCTTAAAGGATTAAGGTCTTAAAAGTTCAGACTAAAATGACAACACACTGCAATAGCCCTTTAACCCGACAGTGGACGTGATGGTGATCTGACGATTGCCCGTGTGATAACCCCCTTTATTGTTCTCTCCAAAGGAATAAAAATAAATCTCCCATCTTAGCGATAAAACAAAGATGGCGGAGCATAGATCAGCACGAAGTCGTGACGCCCGATATTAATATTTTACGTCATATATTACTTTAACAACCTCGTCTGTTGTGTTTCTCCGCACGATTCAAATATACAACCAGCCATGTTGTGTATATGGACCTGTTTTCAAACTTAAACTTTATTTAGTTCGTTGTTATTAAGTTCCTTCGTTATAGATAAGTAGATATGAGTATTATGAGCAAAGATAACATTTTCTTTACAAGTTTTAATGTCCGTTGTAAGGATTTTAAAGAATCGAGCTAGTTTACCAGGTTGGGTTTGGACCCATGATAGGCCGGTCAATAGGTTTGTTGTTAAATAGAACATAATTCATTAACCGCTCAGTATCATAATGTTGCTTGGATTTATAATTATATGTAAGCCTGGTAAAATAGCGAACTCATATTTATAACACTTTGTAAAAAAATTATTATAAACAAAAACAAGCACTTATTATTTAAAGCTTTTTATTTTCGAAACGCAATAAATAATTTAAGGATATTTTTATTAATATTCCATATTCCCCACAGCGTCCCTGCTCACCGGCCTCGCGTTGAAGAACCTCCCAGCTCCCGCCAACATCGCCGCGCACATCGATGAGGATGTGAGTCGGACACTTCGGGAGCTCGCGTTGACCGTAATCCTCACCCGAGCTGGACTTGAAATCGACCCCGAGGTGAGAGAAATTGGTGAAAGTGAGAGAAATGTGTGAAAGTGAGAGAAATGTGTGAAAGTGAGAGAAATGTGTGAAAGTGAGAGAAATGTGTGAAAGTGAGAGAAATGTGTGAAAGTGAGAGAAATTAGTGAAAGTGAGAGTAATTTGTAAAAGTGAGAGAAATTAGTGAAAGTGGGAGAATTAAATGAGAGTGAAGGAAATTAATCAAAGTTAGAGAAATGAATAAAAGTGAAAGAAATTATGAAAGTAATAGAAAAGACGTTGATTTTCGTTTATACAGCAATAACCCTGCGTGGTAGGATCGTGTGGTCGAATGATCAACGGACCGATACGTATATCGACTTCTATATAAGAACGGTCCTAGTTACGAACCCATCTTGGGTTCAAACCTTGGCTCGAACCCAAGATCGCGTGTGCGGTTAAGACTCGAATGAATCGTTGTGTAAAATGGACGAAACGTTGTGTGTTTGTCGTGACCTCCAACTATAGTCTTATCTATGACGACACAACAGACCGTTTGTTAAGTGACGCTTCCGGCCTTGCCCTCGTTTCAATGCTGCTTTGCCCCCAATCAGCAAACTTGTACAATGCCGCATCAAACTAGGATGGGATATTCATGTTTATCCCCGTGAATGGGAAAACCAAGGGGGTTAACACACGGGCAATCGTCAGATCACCTCGCGCCCATCGTCGGGTTACCGGAGCTATTGCAGTGTGTTGTGTATGATTCACACGTTCCTTTAATTTAGTTAAACCCATTAATTTGCTGGGTTCAGGCAATGTCCGTAAAGTGCCTTGCCCAAGGATATAACCGACTAGCTAGCGACCAGTTTCGCACCTGCAAGCTTACATGAAGCTCTGCATTAAACCCTGGTAGTTAGACATCAGTTTCAAAACACCCAGTAAGCCGGCGTATCCACTATGTATGAATCATACTGGTGAATACATTCGGTACTGAAGCAAACTTCTAATGTTACAACGTTCATACGTATTAAGGGGGAAGTGACGCTAAAATGGGGATAATCACGTGACAATATACATATGTAAAACCAAATACCAACGAACAAAAATTAAATTCAATTGTAGGAACGTCTTATTGTTTGGTTATAAAGTAGACGTGATTCCCCAGCATATGCTATGCTCGGGTGTGATAGGATCTTCTGTTTGATTTGCGATGTTCATAACATTGTTATCTCCTATAAACTTTGACCCGTGGCACATAGTTTGTTGGTCCACTACATATACAAGCCCGTCCGCCAGACACCACCGACTACTATTGATAAGATTCACAATTTGTCTCTTGAATGTTTGCTGACTTCGTAAACATGTAAAATCTGCTTAGATTGCAACAATATAGGGGAATTCCCCCTCCTCGTGCTTGCGTAAGAGGTTTTGTTATCAAAATATTTTGTTTGATTTTGTGGTTGTCTCATACTGGGTGTTATCGTGATGTTACACACGATATACTATGTTTTATGCCACGTACCATATTGGATGCCACGTACCTTGTTTTATGCCACGTACAATATTGGATACCACATAGTATTGCTAATACAGAGGCTCAAACAGCAATACCAAAACACATAGAGCCACTGTTATCTTTTAAACACACAAGTGTCGCCGTCAGTTTTCGGCTAACCACCGAAATCTTGTTGGTTTAATTTTAAAGAAAAAGATAAAACAAGTTTTAAAAGTGTGTATTGGGTGGTGGGAAGTTATTGCAAGCAATCTCTGAACTTACCCAGCGATGCGCGTGTTATACCCCCTATTTAGGAAATATAATAAAATAAACATGACCCCCAGTTTACCCACCACAGAGATAAACCCCGTTATAAATCACAGGGAATGGCGAAAGTAAAATGGGCTGTGATCAGACTCGCATTCATGCCCTGCATAGCTGAGACGGTCACCATCGGGATCACAGCTAACCTGATCCTCGGCTTTCCTTTCCTATGGAGTTTTATGATGGGGTAAGTTTTGGGGCTGAGTTTGGGGGTGAATTTGGGGGCAAAGAGTGAGGTAATTTTGTGGTTTATTTAATGGGTTAAGTAAGCAGGGTATAGTAGTGGGCCAACTATAGAACTTAAGCAATTCTTTAAAAACTTCGGCGCAAAATAAAACATGCAGAAATTGGCGATTTTGTTCCCACAGAATTCTTAATTATCGGTGTAGACACCGTTTATTTATTCAGTTAAGTATGGTTAAAGTTAGTTATTTAGTTGCCGACGTCATAACTCCTTGTTATTGCACTGATTACCATGTCGACGCACAATACCTCTTATGACGTTGACAATACAAGAGATTATCTCCAAGTGGTACTTATTGCAAGGGCGGGGAGTTGTCACATTTATCTGTCAACTCTTAAGCAGTTGACAAGAACTTGAATGGAACAACTCCAAACTTGACACGCGGTGGCGATAAACCACTTCACGAACCGGATGTTCCTGGGTTCGATTCTCGGCCACGGGAGATAAAAAACAAACTTATTGCGACGCCCCTTGTTTAAAACATGCCCCCCCCCCATAGACACACCGATCCGATTAGTTATAAATCAGCATATGGTATCTACTTCATATATAGAAACAACATGTATTTTCCTCCAGTACTCTGTGTGACCCAATGATTACCGCGACCGACACTTAGATTCCAATTCGATACAAAAACTGGTCTTGATAACGAGCCCATCATGGGTTCGTAAACAACCCGCTAAAACTATCCTAACCCCCCATTTCACCCCCAGATTCATGATCGCTGCCGTCTCCCCCGCTGTAGTGATTCCCTCCCTCATCATCCTCCAAGACAAAGGACTCGGGGTGGCCAAGGGTGTCCCTTCTCTCGTCATGGCTGCGTCAGGGATTGATGACGTGTTAGCTATCGGTGATTATTGTTTCTCACCAATATATACTGTGTTATATCTTATATATCGGTATAGACCAAATACTTTTTGAGCAATACTGGTCTTTTGTATGGGATTTGGCATAAGGAATATTTGGCGATTATGAAAACGCAAAAGTTATTAAATCATACACAACACACTGCAATAGCTCCGGTAATCTGACGATGGGCGCGAGGTGATCTGACGACTGCCCGTGTGTTAACCCCCCTTGTTTTCCATCCACGAGGATAAAACACGTCGCCATCGATTTCGATACAAAATTGGTTTTAGTGACAATCCCATTGTAGGTTAGAAAACTTGGATAAACTGTTCCTTCCTACGTAGCTAGGTAATAAAAACTGTATTCCCTTTCTATTCCCCAATACCCACCCATGGTGCCACCCCCCCTATACCACCCATATCAACCATATACCACCCACAGCCGGCTTCACCGTTCTTCTCGGCCTCGCCATCCCGACTGGCCTCGAAGAAGAAATCGAATCTTTCATTTCTCAAACCTTCGGTAGCGCTACTACTGTTGGCGTCACTACCGTGGCTTATGACGTCACAACCAGTTTCAACAACAGCTTTGCAAACGTCACAAATGCTACACATCACAGTGGAGGTAAGGTCGGTTGTTACGTCATAGGTATCAACAATGCACTAGACGTTATTGGCGCCAAAAATCAGGTTATGTCATACAAAAGAGCATTTAGGACAAAATTCCCGCGTAAATTGGCAAAACGCGCGAAATTTTCCCAGTGGCAACGAATGTTAGCATATTGCTGTTGATAATCCGATTACTTAGTGGAGAATTATATTCGAACAACATCCAACCTTACATATTGCGACCGAATGAACCCGATCCGCCATTTTGATTGATGACGTTGCAGGAAACGCTGGGAGCGAAATCGGGAAGGAGATCGGAGGAGCCATCATTGAGATCATTATTGGGATCATATCTGGTCTGGTGCTTGGGATGTTGATATCTTATATTCCATCCAAGAAGATGAGATACAGGGTAAGTTGGAACCTGTAGCTTGGTGGGTTGGTGCGTCGCGTTTCAAGCGAAGGGTTGTGGCTTCGAAACTGGTCTCTAGCTAATTGGTTAAGTCTTTGGGCAAGGCTCTTAACGGACATTGCCTGAACCCAGCAGATTAATGGGTTCTACTTAATTGAAGGAACATGTCTATCATACACAACACGCTGTAATAGCTCCTGTAACCCGATGTAATCTGATAATTGCCCGTGTGTTAACCCCCTTGGTTTTCCCATTCACATTTTGGTTTTCCCATTTCATTCTATCCATCTTCGATGTTAAGCTATGGGGGCGACCCATTCCTCGTATAAATTGATACATCAAATCGCAACATTAAAACCACAAACGAATAGAAAAGTTTTTGGAAAATAGACATTTGGTCGATCGTGTAAAATCATCAAATGTATACAAAAGATTATATTTAAACAAGAAACCTACTTTGCCAAACCGCGAAATTACATCGCAAAAATCTGAAAATTAATTAAACATATTTTGTAATTTATCGTTGTCAGCTAGTCGAAGTGGTGCAATTTGAATATTGGGTTTCATGTTGCAATCAGTAATATTGGTATCGGGTGTACAAGGCTGCGAATGTACGTGACCTTGACCACGTGACCATGTGTTTACACGTGGTTTCCGCCAAATAAACTTCAACTTTTCACCCCCCCCCTCTCCAGCACTTTTGCCGAGGATTTCTTCTTCTTACAATCGGTATCGTGTTCGTGTTTGGGACCGAACTGTGGGGAATCCCCGGCGCTGGAGCACTCTGTGCGTTGGTGACGTCATTCACTGCGTCACTTCAGTGGAAGGAAGAAACGGTATTACGTCATTTCCAGTTAAACGATGTTTAGAATAACTTTAATTTTTACTGCCAAGCTCCATATATATTGTATGATCATGTTTGTTCGGCGCCGGTATCAACACCATTGAACAAAGCTTCGTGTTAAACACACAATGTCGCAGCAGTAATGTGTACAGAGCTATTATTGGACCGAATTATTAAGCAAACACCATACTCGCCTGCACGCAGGTTTAAAGTCTAGAATGTGGTACTTTACTCGGCGAATGTAGGTCGTGTACATGTCCTGCTTGATTAATTTACAACTCCACAAAATCGACTTATTAATATTGCAACTTTAATTTTAAATTAAGGTCATAAAATCAAAACAATAACCCGAACTGATCAAAGCATGTGGGGTGGCATATGCAATAAACTTAATGACTGTGTCCATATGTACACAGATACGCGACGGTGTTTTACAACATGTGTTGATACATCATTAATTGCAGAAACCACTGGAGAAAAGCTGGCACTTCATGTGGACGGTGTTCCAACCGATTCTCTTCGGACTCACAGGGACATTGGTGGATGTGGGAATGATGGATGGTAGGTGGATTGTGGGTTTGGTGGAGTTGGGTGGGTTTTGAAACAATAACCATTTGGTTCGTCGCTGCTTCTGAGTCGGTTTCTTTTTTAACTTAACTCGGTTGCGCTTAAAATTTCGGAAATTTAAAATTAGCCAATTATGTCGCTGAGCGGAGATTGAAGGTAAAATGTCGGAAACATCGCTTAAGATGTCGAGCTTTACGGTCGTGTGGCCGAATGGTTAGCGCTACCGATACATATGTACCGACTCTCATACAAAAAAACGGTCCTGGTGACGAGCCCATCGAGGGTTCGAAACGTTTAAATCATACACAACACAATGCAATAGCTCCAGAAACACGGCGGTGGGCGCAAGGTTATCTTGCCTGATGTTGTAACACACCCCATAAACCCAAGCTGTTAAATCTGTTAGTTTTGATGGAAATTTAGAACGTGGTTTCGTAAAATCAGCTTTGACAAATCTCCAATAACTCGCACCGACATTGCACGACCAGCTGAATAGTATCGACATGTTTGTTCTATGGGCGTCTGGCGTGGACCGAAGCTTCGGATAAATTACAAAGAATTCTGTTGGAATGTTTTGACGTAGCGTGTCGGGTGTGACGTTGCGCTATGACGCAGTGTGTCCGGTGTTATCACCAAGTTAGCAATTCGTTTATTATCTTGTGGGAACAAACATTGAACAAACATTCCGGTGATAGGTCCATATTGTGGAGCAGACCCGATCAATTGAAAACATAACAAATGGAAAATTTTTTAACAAAAATTTAAAACCCGCGTTCACAGAAAAGTGTCAAATTATTAAAAAAGATTAATTCATTAAAATTATTTTTTTAATTTATTGATTTTAGCGGAAATTTCCCGTTTGATGCATATTTGGTTTTGTGTTTTATATATCTGGTCCGAAACAAACAAACAACAATAAAAGTCCCCCGTGCTCATTTTGAACTTTCTACCAAAATAAAATAATTCGACTTCAATACCACTTGTAAAACGTGGGTTTGTTACAATGTCTTATCTTCGTCCGTTGATTACATTATGATGGCCTCGTGACCAGCGCTTGATAATATTTACCTCAGCCTTCATCTTTCCCGCCATAAAACGTTAGACGTTACCGCCCATTTGATTTTACATGATCCGCTGCATTATGTTTGGAAGTAGTTAAGTTATTATGCTGCTTACATCAATACAAGCATTTCACACATAACGTTGAGAGCTGCTGACTACAGGTTATCGAGACCTCGGCATGAAAGCGTAACTTTAATTCACATTCTCGGAGAAAAACAAGATTCGCTGTCGTAGTCCGCCATCCCATTATGACTCACAATCAGTACCGCCATGCGTCAATTAGTTTCTTTGACGTCATAATGTCCTGTCACCAAATTCTTAACTTAATATTCTTGTGACGTTCGTTTGTCGTCGTTCTAATATTTGTCTTCGTCATAATAGCTCTTGTCCGACAAAACTTCAAAATCTTTTGTTCAAAACTTCAATATACTTCAATAACTTCCCGGAAATAAATTTTATATCGCTTTGTTGACTGAGCTATGTAAACCATTTTTCTTTTTTAAATCGAATTCAGTTTCGAACCCATGATGGGTTTGTCACCAAAAGCGTCGATTTGTATGCAATTTGGCATATGTATAAGACGTTCTGAACCGTTCGACCACACGCCCGTACTAATGTAATCTATACGAAACACTGGGAGGCTTGTGTGTATATAACTTCGTTTTTATCTGTTTTAATTGTCAGATCTGTAAAACAAAACTCTTAGTTAAATTACAAGAGGTTCCTCTATTGACCATTCCCGCAATGTTCCATCAACTGGATTTGTTTCATGATCGGGCCCGGCTTCGATGCCAGGACCTCATGGTCCATAGGTCCTTTGGTGTAAAATCATGTCGATCGTTTTTTTTTTTCAGGCCAAAAGAATATAGTTTATTTTTGCTTATTTTCCGGGATAGGATTCGAACCCACGATTGGCTCGTTGCTATCAGACCGTTTTTTTTCTAAATTAAAACCCATATATGTATCAGTCGCGTTAACCATTGGGCTGCGATCATATTCAAAACTTTATACTGCTGATTTGTTTTATGCGGACCATTAGTTCCCCCCTGTTACACATATATTTCCTTGCATATTGGACCCATTGTTATCTAATACAGCAATCCGCTTTCCGATTCCGTTATTACTGTGTCTGTCTCAAAAAAGTTTCAATTCAATGCAAAATTGCTAAAATATTCCCGACTACACTGACGTTATAGATTTGTTGATATCCGAGTTATTTTCCTTAGGAACGACGATCGGACTCGGGTTGGCGGTCCTCGGGTGCGCCATGGTCGGCCGATTGTTGATGAGTACCTCCGTCACATTCGGGTTGAAACTGAATCTCAAGGAACGTTTGTTCGTGTCGGTGGCGTGGATACCGAAGGGAACGGTGCAGGTAATCAATCGGATATTCATGTTTATCACTATGAATGGGAAAACCAAGGGGGGTTAACACACGGGCAATCGTCAGATCACCTCGCGCCCATCGTCGGGTTACTGGGGCTATTGCAGTGTGTTGTGTATGATAGACACGTTCCTTTAATTTGGTAAAACCCATTAATCGCTGGGTTCAGGCAATGTCCGTTAAGTGCCTTGCCCAAGAACACAACCGACTAGCTAGCGACCAGTTTCGAATCAGCAACCTTTCGATTGAAAGCACTAACCCACCAAGCTAATCGATTTGTCCAATATTACCACGAAGTTCATTTAATGGATCCAATTCATTCACCAGGCGGCGCTAGGATCCACGGCATACGACCAAGCTATGAGATTGGGTCGACCGGACAACGAAGTATATTGGGGACAACAGGTAACCTAACGTAGTAGTCGTATGGTAGTGTGGTCGTGTGGTTAAGGCCACCGAATCATACATACCAATATTTCTTCTATAAATCTTAGTAATAAGTTTATAATCGGTCCAACGTTTATTAATATTCATTATGAGCTGTTCTGAGATGTTGATTCCATTTTATGACAAAAGACTCTCGTTTAAATATCGATTCTGAAAATGCCAAAAAATGATGAAACCAACTTAACTCTGATTATTTGTCATTTTTAAATTAAACCGAAATTTTTATTTTGAAACAAAGATTAATTTCTTCGATCCCACCAGATCCTTGTGATCGCTGTCCTCGCCACCTTGATAACCGCTCCAGTTGGCGCTTTCGGTATCGCCATCGCCGGGCCCAAGTTACTGACGGTCGGTGACGTACCGCATCCCCATGACAACGAGGCTTACGTAGGCGATGATGACGTAAGCAGCGAAGGAGGAGGAGGGAAAGAGGGGAAGATGGAAGATGATCATGAGGACGATGGATATCCGGCCACCGACACAGAGAGCACACTCACCGATGTGGATCACCCACACCACTACATCCAGTGTCCGCACCACAGCAGCCACCATGGACCGATGCATCGTCATCTCCACCATTGTTCGCAACCCGGCTGTCTCGGTCGACGTCATAGTGGAATCGAACTACGTCTCGGCGACCACGATCTCGACAAAATAAAGGAAGAAGAAGACGACGCGATACCGGACAATGACGTCACACCTAGTGATGACGTCGAACCAAACGGAAGTGATGCAACTAACAAACGGAAAGACATAGCATCGGACCATAACACAACTCATATCTGATAACGTATATGATACGTAACAACAGCCACTGTTTGATCACGTGCCTAAATTCGAGTTCGTACTTTCATAATTATGACGCAAAGAATTAATTCCTGGGGAGCGATTATCGTCGTCATAACCCTCAACTTCACATGAAACAAATTTAATGGAGTTGTCGTGGCAAATGACGTAAGCAAATGACGTACGAAGCAGCGGAGGTAAGAGCTATTCAAACGCTCTGGGTATAAATTCAATTCCCCTCCACGTGTTACATTGACAACCTCTCGATTGACTTTTACCAATTCGTCGTTTCCGAGAAAATCGCAATTTTTATTTCGGGTATTCCCCTGTGCACTTGTTCAAATTCGTTTTATTAGTCATTACAAATGTTTTTTTCTCTAATATGTAATTCGGTGTTCAATTATGACATTGAAAGCCTAATATGCTAAGTACTCGGGCAGTTAACAGATTCGTTATAAAGCCAATGATTGAAACAAAAACCAGGAAAATGTATCCATTGTACACACCACACTACAATAACTTTTGTAACCCTACGGTGGGCACGAGGTGATGTGACAATTGACCGTGTGATAACCCCTTGGTTTTCCCATTCACGGGGATAAACATGTGACTCTTAGTTGAAAAAACGTCAAATGAATGTTTACGCCTGAATTGACTGTATTATTTGTTATTCGCCCATATTTGCCACCAACTAGAGCATATACATGTCGCGTTAGTATGCATTATACAATGCCGAATAAAATCAACAAGAGAGCAAGAATTGATTATGCTTAATGTGAAAAAACATATAAAATTATTTTTTTTTACTTGACCAAGCAGAAAATTAATTTTTTTAACTTTTTTATGATAACGGCGCCATGGCCCCCTCTTGTGTCCGCCCCGAGAGTGAACTCCACATAGAGATCGTACCGACATGTTTGTTCGTATACTTGCTACTGGGTTATTAATATATCGCTACTGTGTTTGTACTTTACACCGGGCCATACAACTCCGGTACAACGGGCCGCAATCCTTAAACAAACGCGCTAAATTACAAGACAAACACCATAATATGAATCATCAATCCAGGAGCCTTAAACGATAATTCATCAACTGGCTTGTTCAATATTGGCTAAAAGTTAATATTTTACCTTAAAATTCAAATCAGCGTATTCAATTTTTTCGTTTTTTTTTCCGGTCTAGGTTTTGAACTCATGCTGGTGGGCTTATAACGAAGACTGTTTTTATAACGAAATGCTCTATAGTCTATGTATTGAGTTTAACCTTATTACTCAAATTTGAATCAAATTTTTTAAGTAATGTTTTTAACGAACGCTCTGCAGGGATGTCTTGTGCAACGTTTGACAATATTCTTTAGACGGTTGATGCGGATGAAAACTGAGTTTATATCAGCTCACAGCATTATCCACAAAAAAGCTGACGTCAGCTTTCAGTATTGATTATAAGATGACCTTGACAAAAATCAAATTTCTCTTCGTCCTTTCCTTGTAGAATTAGCTCAATTGCCCATATTAACCGCCCATGCCCATATAACCGGTCGTATATTAATACATATTACTGGACAAAGGATAGGATATTCATGTTTATCCCCGTGAAAAGGAAAACCAAGGGGGTTAACACACGGGCAATCGTCAGATCACCCCGCGCCCATCGTCGGGTTACCGGGGCTATTGCAGTGTGTTGCATATGATAGACTAGTTTCTTCAATTGGGTAGAACCCATTAATCCGCTGGGTTCAGGCAATGTCCGTAAAGTGCCTTGCCCAAGGACACAACCGCCTAGCTAGCGACCAGTTTCGCACCTGCAACCTTTCGACTGAAAGGCGACGCTCTTAACCGCTAGACCAACCGGCCAGACAAAATTTCACATGACCACTTGAGATATCGTATAACCAATTAATGGACCTCTATGCGTGGCGGGATCTAACTATAATGGTAACCTCTTAGTCATGGTATTTAGACGAGTGTTTTTCTAAATGTGGTTTTACAGCAATGAAAATTGCCGACAACTGAAAACGACTGAAAAATATTTAAATTCTGTAAAGTTTTATTTTATTTCTATGTGATTGCTTCTTTGCAGCCATTGCCTTGTTTCATTGATTACTTGGGTAAGCACTTAATGTACATCAAACTGAGGCTACAGCTGATCGACATTTGTGACGTCATACAGTAGCTTATGGGAACTCCTGATGTATTGTGGGTAATTTTTTTCCTAGAAGAGAGTTGTTCATGCGAAACGACAAGTAACTTGTGGAAACACATGGTGTATTGTGGATTATATCTACCGGTATATATCTAGCGCGCTTCTGTATGAAGATGTTAAAACATTTCGAAATGTGATGGGTGCTAAACCAAATGCTGGCTATTCAGTGGTGTGCTTAGTCTATGCACTGCACACACTATTTATTCTATGAAACTGCACACACTATTTGCGTAAAAACTAACTCTAAGCCTGAACCCCAACCCTAACGCTAATCTCTACCTGAACACCAATCTTAACCCAATCAGTCAACCATGGGGTTATTGTGCATTGGTATTGATATAATACCGGTATTAAATTTGCGGTAGCCTACCTCTAAATACTACAGGATCGCTTACTATACTGCGTAATTACAAAAGCCATGATATTAATGTTAGGGTTGGGGTTAAAGTTAGTTCTGGGGTTGAGATTAGTGTTAGGGACAGGGTGAGAATTACTTTCCATAGCAATCTAAGTGAATCAAGCGCTCCAAGCGATCCCGTAGTATTTAGACTTAGAGGCACCCTTTAATTTGTGAATTTTCTGGATATTGATCAAGGAGATGCGGTTTTAAAATCATCTTTGCCGATATACAGTTTGAAAAGAAGAGAATCGGCCTAAAAAAAGAAAAAAAGATTTAAAAAAATTACCCACAATACATCAGGAGTTCCCATAAGCTACTGTATGACGTCACAAATGTCGATCAGCTGTAGCCTCAGTTTGATGTACATTAAGTGCTTACCGATTACTTGATTGCCTGATTTTCTGTATATTTCGCTGCGACTTTTTGATTTAATCCAGTAGTTGTTGTAAAGTTATGTAAGTTGTGCAGTTGTAAGCGGGGTTGTGTAGATGTATTGTGATGGTGGAGGCGATAGACCGAACAACATTGAAATAAATTGTGCTGAAACGCTTCAATACGAATATGAAAAAAAATTCCAAATATTTTTTTTTTATATTATTATTTATATCGTATTAGGTGTCTTTTTGACCAAACTTTAAAAATTTGGTGAACTATGTCAACAAAGCAAAGGAAAACCCCAGTGTCTGCTTTTTAAGTTTGGTTTTTGTGCTGCGTACGGATATAGAATACTGCAATATATAGTATTTATGGCAGGGTGCCTCTAAATACTACAGGATCGCTCGGATCACTTAGATTTCTATGGAAAGTAATTCTAACCCTGTCCCAAAACACTAATCTCAACCCCAGAACTAACTTTAACCTCAACCCTAACATTAATATCATGGCTTTTGTAATTATGAAGTATAGTAAGCGATCCAATTGCTTCAAACGATTCAAGATCCTGTAGTATTTAGAGGTAGTGTCTATGGTACGGTATTTATCCCATTATGGTTATAGTTATACTTAATTTCGAAAGTAATCGTTATACATTTTAACTATTTATGGTAACCACGTAAGCGTTTGGTTTGTTAACTAATGGTTCAATTCTATTGTGCTTGCAGGATAAATTAAATAATATTTGTATAAAATATAGTGATTCTGTGGTTACGGCACTGCTTGCACATGTATATATATCTATATTTTTAGGGCGTTAATATAGCGTTAAGGCGTTAATCTGTTAGCTCTAATGCGTTTAAATCTCTTGGCGTTCAAATAACTGTTTCCGCGATAAAATTACTGCTTTTCAGCCTTAAGCATTATTGTTAAAGTTTTCGCGAATTTAAACAATTCACAAAGGTGTAGGCTCTATCGCGAGGGAATAATAATATTGACGTCATATTATATAGTATACACATTGACTTTTGCGAATTCTGTACATACATAAATATGGTAAAATCAAAATGTGTTTAAAAATGGTGGTGGTTAACATGTGATTGACTTTCTCTAGTTTTATTCAGACTTTTTAGTGATTATTGTCCTGTGATAATGGCTGCAAATAACTTGAATGAGAAAGAATATAGAAGCGATCACGAGGGTCGGTTTACTTGACAATGTAAACAGTTTACGTGAAGAAAGGATACTTTGTGATGTCACATTCAATGCGGAAGGGGGAGAAGTATCAGCTCACAGAAGTATTCTTGCCGCGTTTTCCGAATATTACAGAGCCATGTTCACATCCAAGTGCAAAGAAGGCTGTACAGATGATGGTATCAAAGTTGTTGGAATTACAGCTGTAATACTTAACCTGATCATAAGCTTCATTTACACTGCAAAGATCACA
>CH002265.1:95006-108488 GCA_000149265.1 Ciona savignyi | reverse complement strand
ATTCACTTAAACTTTTTAATATTTCCTGAACATAATTATTGTTTGGGATGAAATCACCATAAATGTTGTAGTAGTGCATTTATTCACATCATTATATTTTAGTGTTGTCTAATTATGTGGATTCCAATTTAAATGTCACATTTTAACAACTATAAACACTGTACTTTGTACGGTAATGTGATTGCTTTATTTTTTTTAAATTATTTTACTTATTAATGCTTTATTTATATGAAACTAAATTTTTATTAAAATTATGCTTTATTCGGTAATATACACTGTAATTTCAACCAAAATTATGCTTTATTCAGTAAAATATACTGTAATTTCAGCCAAAGTTATGCTTTATTTAGTAATGTACACTGTAATTTCAGTCCAAATTATGCTTTATTTAGTAATATATACTGTAATTTCAGCCAAAGTTATGCTTTATTTAGTAATGTACACTGTAATTTCAGTCCAAATTATGCTTTATTTAGTAATATATACTGTAATTTCAGCCAAAGTTATGCTTTATTTAGTAATGTACACTGTAATTTCAGTCCAAATTATGCTTTATTTAGTACGGTAATATATACTGTAATTTCAGTCCAAATTATGCTTTATTTAGTAATATACACTGTAATTTCAGCCAAAGGTATGTTTTATTAAGTCATATACATTGTAATTTCCATTAAAAATGTGATTTATACAACAATATAACTTTATTATTCTGACATTTCTGCTGAGATTTTTGCACGCCGGTGTTCTCGTTTATCTGTAAAGTTTTACTAATAGCGGACCAGTGCTTTTTTTCTAATAAAGGTGTTAATTGTGTATCTTCTGGCTGTTTTGTTGGAAAAAAGTAGCCGATATAAGAAGGGGTATGGGCTCAAAATTTTTTAAGTACAATTTTGTAGGATTTTAAGTTTAGGATGCAGATACAAACTTTAATTTTAGATTGTGAAAAAATCTAAGACTTCCCATGTCAGGGTTTTGAGAGACAGGTATTGTCTATAATTGATACGTTATTATTATTGAATCGCAAATAAAACTGCAATACCGTAAGTACAGATATACCAAAAAGCAGGTAAATTATATGAAGATAATAGTTCGCATCAGTCCAAATCATTTTAAATTGCTTTTCAACGCAGTTGATGGTATATTTTGGTTTATTACTGTAGGTGGGGGAACCAAGGGGGTTAACTCACGGTTAGATTCCTAAAGCTATTGTTGCGTGTTGTGAATATGATTCGTTCCTTTAATTTGCTAAAACTCATCTTTTCAATGTTTTAGGCAATGACCGTTAAGTGTATTGCTAAAAACGCAACCGACTAGCTAGTGACACAGTTTCGAATCTACAATCCCTCGGCTTAGAGCCGGCGCACAAATCCAACAAACTATGCGGACGGACTGTGTTGTTACGAACAGCCGCAATAAGTTTCAGATTTGCGACAATATTAATAAATCCTTGTAATAAATTAATAAATATCGCGCCTTAAAAATAAGTTAATTTAGCAGATTACTGTCGATCACGGGGTTCCAAAAATTATGTTCATGTGCCGCAATGACAGGGTATTCTTGATATAAAAGCGATCCAATTTTCGACTTCGTTCCAAAACTTGACAGTGTGCGAGCAAGTACAGAATAGTTGAGTTAGTGTTTCAGACTCAATAAAAAATATCTCGCATTTATCTTTACAATTATTTTTAACCTGTACAATTCAGTGTTTGTTACAGTAGCTTTTAGCTTCAATATGATTTGAAATATATTTTCCAGTGTATACACATCGCCCCACTTACCACGAGCCGGCATTGGAGCCCTCAGCGTCTCTCAGGTCAAAACGGTCCCAAATAAAAGCACCTAATTACTTAAATAAAAGCACCTAAATACTCGACTTGTTTCGGCTTGGGCCGCCAAGGGCTCCCAACAGGGACGACCGTTCCTCTATTTACATATTAAAAAGTCCCGTCTCTCGATGCCGAGCGCTGTAGAGTGGCAAATAATAGACTTCGACGCCGCTATTCAGCCATGCACCGTCACAAAACCAAGCCAGCACCGTCGACCAATCAAGATCCAAAAGTCGGCGGTTTCTGACCAACCCCGACAATGGTGTTTAACTCAACCTTTCGGGTTTTGTCCCAAATGAATACATAGAGAATGTGGTTTGCGCCCTGCTTACACATTTATACACATGTTTATATATATATATATATATATAGGCTATATGTATATAGTTTACAATGAAAATTTACAAATGGTGGTATTTAACACGTGGTTGTCGCTCTCTGGTATTTTGGTCGTGTTTACCCATAACCATGACTTCCTTACTCACAGTGACGTAATAATGATCTTAATGACGTTGAATGATCTTCCGGCTGTCCTAGAAAGTCCCCGGTCGCGCACAAATTGATGAATGAAGTTTTTATTACGTCATAAAGGACGCCCGATGTCCCGCGTTTCTTAATTGACTTGTAATTTACTATTCCGTCCCATTGTTCTCGAACTTCACCGCGATTGTTCACAATAAACGTCATTGTTTGAAACAATGCAAAGAACAACCACATCCGATCTAAACTTTTACATCGAAAGGTCAAAGTGACGTAACAATTACGTTGAGATGACGTATTAACACGTCACATGACCCAAATAAGCCCATTTGAAGTAAGCGATCCACAAAGATATTCACTTAAAACACACATTACCTGTTTTTGTGTAATATAAAGTTAAGTTTGGTTATTTGTGGTTTTGCAGCTTTTAAGGGAAATAAATTAAAGAATGATCGAACAGACACTTAGAACAGGGAAAATGCAACAGGGAAATATGGGAAATGCAAAATAGAACAGCTATATATAACAGCTGTTGAACAAATCGGACCACCGAATAAGGTCACGTAGTAATCAATTACCTTAGGTTATTTAACAAGGTTGGGGTTTCTATTTATACCAAAGTTTGGTCTTTTAACATACCATATATACAACATTTTCAAGGTTATGGTCAAATTTATCTTTATTCTCAACCTTCAAACCAAACCAACAAGGCTAGATTATCCGAATGCAGATAAAATATCTATTGTGAGACGACCTTGCTAACAACACCGAGGGGGGAACTAAAACGAAGGGAAAGCGGGAAGGATGAAAACTGCACCCTAAATTGAAGATTAGGACATGAGAGTTTGTTTTAAAACATGGTGTTGAGGAGAGGGTTATAGTTCTAGGATTAGGATTAGTGTTTGGGGTAAAATTAAGTTTTCTCAATATTAGTAATTTTCTTTCTTCCCTCTTTCCCCTTTAAACTTGATAGAAATGTATCTTTATATTTGCACACAAATCTTAATGCAAATATTACCAGTAATTGTGGCGATAGGTCGGAAATCAAGAAAAATTCTAACTTAAGTGTGTTAAATACATCTCCTTAATCGCTTTAATAGAATTTAAATTGCATTGTAAATGCCACACTCTCCCAGTTATCACAGCGGAAGGTAATTCGGCCGTTTATTTGTTGAGCTAGATCCAAATTCGATTATCTCCGCCGCGCGCGAACTGCTATTTTACTCAGCATGGGAACGGGCTTACGTCATTGTTTCACGGGGAATCCCCCAACCCGACAACCCGATTAGTGCAATTGAAAAGCAAACATAATTCGTCGCGCATATTAACCACGGCGAGCGAAAAAGGCGAACGATTGGTTATAAAGTCGTTAGAAGGCGGTTTAAGTTCATTTATCAATTTAAACAACAACCTGTTCCGCAATTCAATTTATAATTAAGCTTTATATTACGAATGGTTTACAAGGTTTCTATTACCTCGTTTTTAAGTTCTATAGTTGTATAAATATCAAAGTTGATTATACATATTGCTAATATAGAACTTAATATAATAATAATAAAATAATTTTAATCTATATAGGCAGACAGGGCAATCAAAGTTCTTTGTTTAAGAATATCTTTGATTTTTTTGACAAAACCGGCAAAAGAAATATTCTTCTTGTAAATCCTCCGTCTGGTGCGACCTACTTACACCGAGTCCTTAACAGGAGGAACAGTGTAAACGCGTTCACCCGCAAACTTGATTAATGGTTTCATTATTGGATGTTCTTATGTATTAAGATATGAGCGGTTTTCCATTTCACCATGATTACATAAATATACACATAAATAAAACAACAAATAATAATTAAACGTTGGCTTACCAATTGCACGTGGTGTCGGTATAAACATCAGCACAAAAAGGAAAGAAAACCACGAGGTTGAGGAAATATAAAACATATTGATTGTTACGAAAAATGAGCTCACAATAGTACACATAGACATTTTAAAAACATTAATTTGGAAGCAGATTATGATTTACAGATGTTACACCTCTAATTAATCACAAAAAATCTCTAAATTTAGAGAAATTAAATTTATAATTTTATTTACTACAAGGCAGTTGTAAATTATAACATTGCTTGTCGTTCACTCGATTATATGACGCGCAAATCATTGATACATCACAAACCAGGTCAAATATGGAGCGATATATCTTCAAGCTCATCAGTAGGTGATTCCCCCAAACAGCAACCGGCTCGTATTCATAAAAGGTGAGTTGAAAACAAAAAAGGAAATATACGAATGCGTAATATTCGTTTGTTGGATTGACCTTCTCAATTACGTCAATCTTATCTTTTTATTTCAATCTTACATTTATAAAAACCTACAGTGAAACTAAATTAAACGAACAAAATCTTATCTCACTGCATATAAAAGATATAAATAGAAATAGAAAAATTACAAAAAAACTTAAATTAAAAAACCTCACTTCACAAAAGATAATTCAACGATTGCTCATGTAAAAACGCCTCAATGACTTTCCCATTCACATGAATGTTATATCATATTGAAGTCATTGCAACTTAAAGTTTCCAATAAACCGTCCGCAACAATTCCAAGTCAACCCACCCAGGTGATCATCCATCACGTCGGTAAGCAGTTCCTCTTCAATGATGCTCCTGCCTCCGTTCAACCAGCGCTTCAACAAATATTATATCGGAAAAATATCGAAGTTTATCTAAGTGAGTTATGCCAGGGAGCTCTGGTTACTGGAGTTAGTGGTGTACGGTGGGGTGGTCCAATGGTTAATCCTCTGACAGCGATCAGATAGGACAGATGTTCGTGTATCTCCTCGTGAATGGGAAAACGCAAGGGGGCTCTATAACACGGAAGCAATAGTACAGTCGTTAGATCACCTCGCGCTCAAGACCACACCGGCAGACGCGATTACAATGTCCTGCAGAGATCGCACTTGTTCTAATGTGAAAGTGGGGCAATCTCAATCGTGCAAGAAGCTTTTTACCGATCCAAGTTTCGAACGCACGATGGGCTCGTTAATGAGGCCGTTTTCTATATAGGAGTTGGTACATGTATCGGTCGCTTTAACCATTCGGCCGCAAGACCACCCAAAGAGCTTATTCTACCGTTGTTTAAATAAAAATGTTTATAATTGTTTTTTATTACCTAGTTCAGTTTCGATCCCATGATGGGCTTGTCACCAAGTCCGATTTTATACGAAGAAAGTTATATATGAATCGGTCGTGTTAACCATTCGGCCATGAGTGTACAAATAAATTAACGATCTCTATGTTCAGACAGCAAAGTAATCGAGCAGCAATCGATAAAATTCAACCAACATGAAAAGGACCAGGTCGTTAAAACTGACTCCGGGAAAGAATTTGAAGTCGATCTAGTGGTCGAGTGCCCGGATAGAAGGAAGAAATCGGAATTGTTTAAATCAGTTCTTGGTGGGTAGATGGTTATTGTACGACCAAACAGCGTGGGTGGATTAGTGCGTTTTAGCCGAAGGGTTGCAGATTCAAAACTGGTCGCTAGCTAGTCGGTTGTGTCCTTGGGAAAGGCACTTTACGAACATTGCCTGAACCCAGCGGGATTAATGGGTTCTACCAAACTGAAGAAACGTCTCTATCATATACAACACACTGCAATAGCTCCTTCAGCCCGACGATGTGGCGTGAGGTGATCTGACGATTGCTCGTGTGTTAACCCCCTTGGTTTTTCCATCCACGGGATAAACATAATTATCCTCTTTCCATTCAGGTGGCTCCATCGACGGCGCTGGGTCTATAAAAGTAGATTCGAACCTGAAAGTAGAAGGTTGTGACGACATATACGCTATTGGTGCAAGGTGATCTGACAATTGTCCGTGTGTTAACCCCCTTGGTTTTTCCATTCACGAGGATAAACATGAATCCGTTTTTCGCTGTGATTCGGGCTTTATATTTTCTCATACAACACACGGCGGCCATGAATTACCAATTTCCCGCCAATTTGATAAAAATATTTAAATTTCAGACGAACCATCTATCTTGATTCCTATTGGTCGATATAGAGGTTGCGGAATACGCCATGGAAAAGACCTCGATGAAGATGACGTCATGGAATTAGTCAGCACAAATTTGATGACTAAGCAAGTGTGGGAAGGCTTGGGTTTAACATGCCCGCTATCAACGTTTACTTAATATTATTGCAAGAAATGTTTATTTATGTTCGTGTTAGTAGTCGACAATTTGAGGTGATTTCATAAAATGCTTCAAAACCACATTTTCGCTACCATGACCACTTCGTTCAAAGAATAAACCTACCATTGCGGTTTCATGACGTATTGCTTAGTCTTAGTGCGTCGCCGTTAAGCCAAAGGGTTGCAGAATCGAAACTGGTCTCAGCTAGTCAGCTGTGTCCTTGTGCAAAGCACTTAACGGACATTGCGTCATCCCCCCACACAGCCATAGGTAGCCCACTTGTATTTTTTCATGAGTTTGTTGGACCAGGAATTTTTCAACGCTCTAAATTGGCCGGGACTAGGTCCCAGGATCCGCTGCCTTCTATACCTGGTACATAAAGCTCCGTTTCGACTCCATATCTACAAACATGGCGTGGAACTGAACTCGACTGGCGGCGGAACCTCCACTAAATAAAAAAACCGGAAAACTCTACTCGTGTTCTTTACTAAGATGTATCTCTATGTATCTGTGTATGTAATCGCACAACGCTTTATGAAACAAAATATGACGTAGAAGGAAAACAACTGCTTTAGGTGTCAATGACGTCATGAGGTGATAAGTGTCAATGACGTCATAATGTTGAACAGAACGAACACAGTTGGCGACAATTAAATGAAATAAATGCAGTTTTTGCAAATATAATGTCAAAATTGCTACAAGTTCACATAGGGGAAATATCTTCCCCCTAATTCACTTTTTTGACATATTTTCTAACTATCATTGCGTCCGACCATATTATTCAAATTTAAATCAAACTTTGTAATTTTTGTATCAAAGGCTCTGCAGAGATGTCTTGTGCAACGGTTGACAATATCTTTAGACGGTTGGTGCGGATGAAAACTGAGTTTATATCAGCACACAGCATTATCCACAAAAAAGCTGACGTCAGGTTTCAGTATTGATTATAAGATGACCTTGACAAAAATCCAATTTCTATCCGTCCTTTCCTTATAGAATTAGCTCAATTGCCCATATTAACCGCCCATGCCCATATGACCGATCGTATATTAATACATATAAATGGATATATTAATACATATTACCCGGCCATATATATTAATGCATTTTATTCATACTCATATTTTAATGCATTTATAACATCATATATTAATGCATTTATAAGATGTATAGGTCTTGGCAGGATCGCCAATTGTAACGAATCGACTCGGGTTCGATAACCTATTTTCTCGACCTTGTATTCTAACTGAATTCATCAAAATTAGCAACATAGAAAAAACGAGAAAAACACGTTATCAACAAAATAAACCAATCGCAAAGCGGTAACAAAACGGGAAACTAAAAAGAGAACAACGTCACAAATAAATAGAATTAAAGAAAAAGGCACGGAGGGCGATACGTAAACTCCATACGCCACAAGTAACAGTTTATTAATTATTAATCATTTAATATAAATTATTCTGAATTGCTAGTCCCTACTGTGGCAGTTATGTCCAAGTTATATTGTATTGAATTGCGTGAGAATGAGATGTAGGCTATTGTTTCGACTTCCGTTCTATATAGATGTAGTATTGTTTGTAACAAAGTTAAACTATTTTAATGCTTAACTCTTTCCCTCCCAATTTTAATGCTTAACTCTTTCCCTCCCGGTGGTAAAACATGGCATCCCGACTGTACATAAATGGGTGCAAATCTAAAAAACGATTTCTCCGCAATGCGTAATGGTAGAGACCTCAGCTATGGCTCATTCGATCAAGGAAACCCTATATTTTATTCTCTGTGATTATCGTGGAGAAATATTAAAAATGCGAGGAGTGATAGCCTTTCTTTTTCAAGGCTTCGCCTCTTATTTCTATCGATTTTACACGAATTTACACGTGACTAACTCAGCCAATAGGAGTCGTGTTAACTTGCAGAGAAGCTCTTTTTGTCAAGCAAGTCTTTCTTTACATTCTCTGTGAATTTCGTGCCGTTGAGATAAAAAGGAGAGCGTTGGTGACGTTTTCGCAGCAGGCGGTTATGCTTCGTGTTCACCAAAGCATGAATCCAGCTGGGCCTGCTGAGCGCACGATAAAGAAAAAGGCGGCGAGACTAGCTAGTTCGGTGTGCCCTGCTTTGAAGAATATTGGATATAGTATTTGCGTTTGTTTGGTTTTGTATGCCCTTTTTACACTTCCTTCACTGTTCTTTTTTATACTTTTTACTATTTTAGTTCTACAAAACTAAAAACTTCAATGCGTTTTGGTTCAAGTTTTCATAATATAGTCAGAAAAAAGGGAAATTTCAATTACAAATAGTAAAAAAACTACTGAAGATAGAAATACAGTTCGAATTTTCCTGAGTACAAAAACTATTAGACAATCTACATTCCAATTTTCATCTCATTTGGGAATTCCAATAATAAGTGAGTATTTCGTTTGTCAGTGCACCTCAAATTTTTCAAAGTCGAGCAGAATTTTCTTTGCATAAAAAGTGGTGTTCACTAAAGTTTACATAATATATTCTTTATTAGAGGTAGATTTTAGATGTGCAGCTTGTTTAAAAGAGGGATAAATTATCTTTCCAACCATACTAAATATTAAATCATAGCATAAACTTTAGAAAAACTGTGCTAATTTGAAAATGACTAAAAATTGTAAAAAACACTGCGGGACAGCATGTTTGAATTAATGCATTTGGCCGGGAGTGAAAGAGTTAAGCATCTGTATGAAAAAGTGTAATTCATTGAATATATTATGTAACAGTTTATTAATCATTTAATATAAATCATTCTGAATTGTTAATCCCTACTGTTACAGTAATGGTTTAAGTTAAATCGTTTTTAATTGAATATATGAAGCAGCGCTCTAACTTTAGACGCGTGATAACCAGGGTAAGACAAGAGGTGTACATAGGTTAGTTATTTATTAGGTTTTCACGCAAGGTGCAGCCAGTCAAAGCGCTGTAAATAGGGGCCTAGCCTAGGTTAGTAAGGTACAGGTGAGAGAGTGGCTAGTCCAAGCGAGGACAAACCTAATGCTTTCTGATACTCAGGAATTATACACAGTTTATATAAGACACATAACAGGAAACACATGTTTGTACTTTAGGCTTGGCGTGCGTTAAACAGAAAACTTGCGGGAAACAATTCATCGACTGATCTGTCAAAAACAGGAAATTAATCGCGACTTCCCATGCACAAAATCTGGACACACGGCATAACGAATTAATAATAAAAATACACAGCGACACAATTAGAAACTCGTGTGGGATTCCCACACGCATATATATATTTTTTTTCCAGGGAGGCACCAAACTAGATAACTTTTGGTTTTTATTGGTACCTTCCTGTTTTGTTGCAGAATCTTGACACAGTATTTTTTAGTTAATTGTTGAATTTTTAGTTAACGCCATATTTGTTTTGGTATATATATATGTTCAGACACGTGTTTTCAAATTGTTGGTGGTAAACGCTGCACCGAAAGAAACAATAATACAAATTGTATTGTATTATCAATCCTATGCAAATATTTAATTATGCAAATATTAAATTCAGTAAAGTTTTTTTTTATTTCTATGTTATTGCTTCTTTGCAGCCATTGCCTTGTTTCGTTGATTACTTGGATTGCCTGATTTTCTGTATATTTAACTGCGGCTTTTTGAAAACCCCACTGTCTGCTTATGCTAAAATAAGTTTGGTTTTTGTGCTGCGTACAGTCATAGAATAATATATTATATAATATCTATGGTAGGGTGCCTCTAAATACCACAGGATGGTTTGAAACACTTGGATTGCTATGGAAAGTATTTCTAACCATGTGTACTAATCTCTAACTTTAACCCCAACCCTAACATTAATATCATGGCTTTTGTAATTACAAAGTATAGTAAACTATTCAAGCGATCCTGTAGTATTTAGAGGTACTGTCTATGGTACGGTGTTTATCCAATGATTTTAGCAGACTTACTGTGGTGAAATTTCGATGGTTTAATTTTGGATTCAGAACCTACATGATCGATTACATAGGAAAGGTATCGACTCGGTCAGCTGGGAAATTAACCGTAGATAATAAGTTCGATTTGGTAACTTAGCGACCCATCAGTTTAGTCTCGCAGAAATAAAACTGTTGCAATCTGGTTTTAAACAGCAATGGTATATAGCACGGTCTAGACATGCACGAATCTGACAAGAGTATATACTTTTTAACTAAATATGGTAAACAAGTTCGGTTTGTTAACTAATGGATCCATTCTAATTCTGATTGCAGGATAAAACACTGGTATAATATATAGTTATTGTGGTTAGGGCGCTGCTTGCACATATATGTAATATATATGTGGGGTAAAATTGCATAAATTATTGTTAGTGATTGACGTTAAAAGTTTGGTTTTCCACCAAAACTGGGACGATTCACAAATGTTGTAAAAGGGAGTTAGTTATTTGGACTTATTGTTCTGAGTGTGGGCTCTTTTGTGAGAAAATAATAATGGTGTCCATATTGTATACCGTAAGCATTGACTTTTTTTAATTCGCTTCATACATATATATGGTAAAATCAAAAAGTGTTTTAAAAATTGTGGTGGTTAACATGTGATAGACTTTATCTAGTTTTATCCAAACTTTTTAGTTATTTTTGTCCTGTGATAATGGCTGCAAATAACGTAAATGAGAAAGAATATAGAAGCGATCACGAGGTCGGTTTACTTGACAATGTAAACAGTTTACGTGAAGAAAGGATACTTTGTGATGTCACATTCAGTGCGGAAGGTGGAGAAGTATCAGCTCACAGAAGTATTCTAGCCGCGTTTTCCGAATATTACAGAGCCATGTTCACATCCAAGTGCAAAGAAGGTTGTACAGATGATGGTGTTAAAGTTGTTGGAATTACAGCTCTGATACTTAACTTGATCATAAGGTTCATTTACACTGCAAAGATCACAATCAACAGTGAAACGGTTTATCAACTGTACGAGGCGGCCGATATGTTGCAAATGTTTAATAGTTCGAACATTTGCACAAATGTACAATATTCCTGAGTTGGTGACACATTGTGACAATTTCTTCTTAGACAACTTTGAGTTGGTTTCAAATGGACTGAACTTCAAAGAATCAAATCCAAATGAAACTGAAGCTCTTATTAGAATGACAAAGACATCGGATTCTTCAAGTGAAGAGATGATTTTCAGAAGCATCATGAATTGGGTTAAACACGATCTTGAAAATCGACTACAATTATTTAAACGCTTGTTTCAACTGATTGACATCAAGAAATTACCAACTTCCTTCCTTAAAATGATTAAAAAAACTGAGTGGACCTGGATAAGAAAATGTGAAACTTTTGTTGATGCGTGCATGTCTGAATTGATCAATCGTAATGAAAACCAACCAGTAGAGGTCGCTAGAGCAGAAGGGATTGCATCCCAATTCCTGGTTGTGGGTGGTCGTTATGATGCAAACAAACTTGTCAGTATTTACGATGTTGTTGGAAAACAATGGAGAAATATTGTGTCAACCTTGGAGGAAAGATGTGGTTCAACCAGTGTGAAGATAAACAACCATGTTTATACGGCTGGTGGTGGTGGATGGCCTACCACAGATTCTGTTGAGCGGTTAGACTTGGAGCAAATTAATGCTGGTTGGCACAAGGTGGCATCTATGAATGAGAAACGAGGGTTCGCAGCATCTGCTGTGTTGAATAATCAAATGTTTACTGTGGGAGGTTGGAATGTTGATTTGTTATCATCAGCCGAAGTTTACATCCCAATGTTGGATACATGGACTAATATTGCTCCAATGGAAACTCAACGACGTGATCATGCTCTTGTTTCAAATGATGGTTGTTTATACGCGTTTGGTGGATATAATTTAAATTCAATGGAAAGTTTGGATCCAAGAATGAGGAATTGGGAAAAGTTAACTTCTATGAAAAAGAACAGAGATGAACTGTGTGGTGTTGTTTGCAATGGTGAGATTTACGCCATTGGTGGTTACGGACTTGATTCGGTCGAACGATATAATTTTCGAACCAATTCCTGGAGGTCGGCTCGCAGAATGAACTACGAGCGAGTTGGTGCTTCCGCTTGCGTTGTGAATGGGAAGATATATGTCGTTGGAGGTGGCGGTGAATCCAGCACCTCAGTGGAGGTTTATGATCCAAAAATCGATGAATGGAAGATTGAAACCAACATGGAGATACCAAGATTCCGTTCATCAGTTGTAGCTTTGTAAGCGATATCTACAACCAAGCCTCCAAGATTTATATCAGACTTATCCAATTATACAGACTTATCCAATAATATAGAACTAACGTTACAATGGCGCCACGGCGCATCATTTGAGAAGCACTGCTTTTAGTCAGTAATATACACTGTAATTTAAGTTAAACTTATGCTTTATTCAGTAATATACACTGTAATTTTAATTAAAATTATGCTTTATAGTCATATACACTATAATTTTCACCAAAATTATGCTTTTTTCAGTTATATACACTGTAATTTTAACCAAAATTATGCTTTATATAGTCATATACACTATAATTTTCACCAAAATTTTGCTTTATTCAGTCATAAACACTGTAATTTCAGCCAAAATTATGCTTTATTTAGTTATATACACTGTAATTTCAGCTAAATTTTTGTTTTATTCAGTCATATACCTTCTAATTTTAACTAAAATTATGCTTTATTCAGTCGTATACACTGTTATTTCAGCTAAAATTATGGAGTTTTGAATTAAAATACACAGGAATTTTAATGAGGTAGCTTTATGGGGGAATTACCATTGCTTTTTTATTATCATATTGAGCAGGCATATGCATGGTTCGTTTATCTAACTCCCTATAAATTGTGCATAATTGATACATTGTTATTATTATTGATTTGCAAATAAAACCACAAATACAGATATACCAAAAAACAGTTAAAATATATGTAGATAATAGTTCACTTTGGTCCAGTCCATTTGAAATTGTGTTTTAACGCAGTGGGTAGGACATTTATGTTTTTTTTTTC
>CH002265.1:70763-94906 GCA_000149265.1 Ciona savignyi | reverse complement strand
GACAATAACGGTTAAGTGCCTTGCCCGAGGACACAAGACTAGCTAGCAAGCACCCCATTTCGAATCTGCAACCGTTCGATTTAAAAGGCAACGAAGTAACCCACCAGACTAATCTGTAGCACGCCATTAAAGTTACAATCCGTTTCCCATCGCAATTGATATTTGCGAGGCTTCGTCACAACTTGATCAAGGGCTGCAGTGTAGAAGTCTTTACTTGAGATTTTGTATCGAACCACCGAAGGCTGAATCTGGTGCCTCGCCGGGGGAACAGATGATTGTCGCAAGCTAATTTGCAACGCCGTGATTAGCTGAGCATATCGCGTGCATTCGTTTTCCGTTTCTGGAAGGTGGTACTTTCGCATTCAAGTAATTGCAAATATGTGAATTTGTCCGGATACTGATTAAAAATAACTGCAATTATTAAACGAACGGGTGGTCTGAATTCCTAACCCCTATAGTATTTCTTATATAAAGTGTATAACGATTGTTTCTGCTGTACTAATGGGCTCGTGTTTTTTAATCATACCTCAGTATGACAGGATGTGCAGCTTAGAGGACCAAACTCCTAGCGGCGGGAGGGACGCCCACCCAACTCCACGACTCCTTCGAGCAAACCAGGAATTCCTTTCGGGGACCATGCATCCTCTTTTTATAGACAAACAACGTGGGCACACTAGAGCCCCAATTAACACTTTGTAAGGCACTAGCAGCAGTGAAGGGCTTCGGCACAATAAGCACTATGTTAGTTAATTTTTTTTGTGACATTTTTTTATTTTTTTTAATACATCACCCCACCCTACTAGTCCCTCGGGCTTGGGCCCCCTTTTCGTGCTCGAGAAGCGCCACATCGCCCCGCTGACCACGACCTTCCCCGGCATTGGAGCCCTCGGCGTCTCCCAGGTCGAAACGGTCCCAAGTGAAAGCACCTAATGCTCGACCGGCCTGGGAGGGCACCCAACACGAACGACCGTTCCTCTTTTATTCACAGATTACATATATATCGTTGGCGAGCACACGGCACGTCTCGATGCCGAGCGCTGTAGAGCGGCAAATAAAAATATTTCGACACCGCTCTGCAGCCATGGATCGCCACAAAACCAAGCCAACACCGTCGACCAATTAATCAACACCTACAAGACGGCGGTTGCTGAAACAAACCTACAATATAATCATATATATATATATATCGCCCGGCGCAGCAGTAATATGTTGCATTTTACTTTGTTGTGACTCATGATATATTTTTGCACTTTTTCGCGTCTCATAGAAATGTTGCTGATAAACATCAGTTGAATCAAAATTTTGATTTTAAATTTCTACCTATTTAAAACGCACAATAATATTTAGTTGATGCCTGCTTATGCTTATTCTATTTTGGGGGATTTCGATAGGTAAATTGTGTTGATAATTGAAAATTGTGTTTATCTGATTCACGTAATGCATATTTAAGTTATTTAGAAATATGGCGTGTATTAGTTTTCCGTTTCTGGAAGTTATAAACAATAAGCAGCCGCTACAATGATACTTTTGCATTAAAGTTTCAAAGATGTCCGGCCCGATGGTCTAGCGGTTAAGTGCGTCGCACTTATTTGAATAAGGCAAGTATTTTTTTTACTTGCTTTATTCATTAGGTGAACGGTGCATAAATTCACTCTGCCCTGTTGTTCACGTTACTTCGGTAAGGTGCAACTCGATGGGCTAGGTCTGAGCTGCGGAATCGCATCACCCTGTGGTAGTGCGGTTAACCAGCGCTGCCTCCGGCTAACCACTGGAGGGCGTGAATTTAGGTGTCGGGATTCCTTAAGCAATAGAACCCCTCCCTACGTGGCTTGCACGCTGCGGAGAGATGCCTGCGAAGGGCGTCTTTTCCAGCACCCACATCCTAGGGATACCCAGCCCCCCCTCCCTACGTGGCTTGCACGCTGTGGAGAGATGCCTGCGAAAGGTGTCTCTTACAGCAACCACATACTAGGGAAACCTCCCCCAGTGGATTAATTTCCACATTGCACGAGGGGATCGGCCTAAGGCCACCAACTCGCACTAAGTGCACAGTTTTACTTTTTTTTGGCTAACCACCCAAAAAAAAAAAAAAAAAAAAAAAAAAAGTGCGTCGCCTTTCAATCGAAAGGTTGCAGGTGCGAAACTGGTCGCTAGCTAGTCGGTTGTGTCCTTGGGCAAGGCACTTTACGGACATTGCCTGAACACAGCGGATTAATGGGTTCTACCAAATTGAAGGAACATGTCTATCACATACAACACACTGCAATAGCTCCGGTAACCCGACGATGGGCGCGAGGTGATCTGACGATTGCCCGTGTGATAACCCCTGGGGTTTTCCCATTCACGGGGATAAACATGAATATCCTATCCTATATATCCTATCCTATCCTATGTGAATTTGTCCGGTTTCCGAGCTTGCCCAATTCGTAAAGAGCGCGGGTTTTCGTTTTATTTGAATGATTTTGTTCAGCCACAGTGGTTGGTGACTGATGCTCATTTGGACGTTTTTTCTGATCCTTTCCATCCATGTCATCACGTTGCTATGCAAAGCACGCAGCGGTAGCGATGTCTTTTTTGTTCTCTTCTAATTGTTTTGTGTGGTGGTCGCTAATTAGTCGGTTGTGTCCTTGGGCAAGGCACTTTACGGACATTGCCTGAACCCAGCGGATTAATGGGTTCTACCAAATTGAAGGAACGTGTCTATCATACACAACACACCGCAATAGCTCTGATATCCCGACGGTGGGCGCGAGGTGATCTGACGATTGCCCGTGTGTTAACCCCCTTGGTTTTCCCATTCACGGGGATAAAGATGAATATCCTATCCTATCCTATCCTAGTATAAAGGCAGGCCCGGTGCTAGGAACCGCGGGGCCCAATTAGAAATGCGATGGCGGGGCCCCTGCTCTTCATAGCAAAACAAACTGAGAGTGTGAGAGATTTGGTATACATATGCATAGAAGTTTTAACAAATTTCTTTTGTTTTCTTCATTTCTAGGGTAAATTTAAGTTAATGTTGTAACACTAAAATGGATGACAGTTTTCAGCATTCTGGCATGGATGAAAGAATTTTATTGTACACAATAAAACAACACAAATTCAGTCATATGCGTTTAAACCAAGGAAAACGTCTGAAAGTATCTCTGAAGATGCAAGCCCCATAGAAGAAAATGTTTATTTAGAAACATTACCTATTGACATGACTTGGTGCCATTGCAAAAACTGTATTCTTATGGACACACCGCAAGAATGTTTATGCTGCATGAATGTACATGCATTTGTGCACAAAATAACGCCAGACTGGACTTGCATTATTAAAAGCCCATATTTGTCAATTATCTGCTTGGATAAAGAAGTTCTTGAAGTTGCACTTGATGTACTGGGTTGATCACTATGTTTAAAATCATAATCAGAAAAATTAAAAATAGTTGCAACTGTATTTTTCACCAAGCGGTTTGTTTTTATCATCTTGGCCACTCCATTGGAGTCAAATACAATTTTACTATGATAATCCTTGTCACAAATATGTGCACTACACACTGCGGTTCTTTTTCCATGTAGTTTAGAACGCTTGCATTGTTGTATCCATTGCTTTATCCGTTTTTTGTTGTTGTGAGGAAATCGATGAAAGAGTACAGGTGGATTGGAATTTCGTGTGCTGTAATAGGAATTTCTACATCCTTAAGCAAAACAATATGCTCCAATCACTCTTCCTTTCTTCTCAGTGGCTTAACTTTAGGCATTTTACAATATCTAATAAAAAGAACTAAATTTGGAAAATGTGTAGTTAAGTAGAGATCTATTATATATATTCTTCACTTACGTATCTAAGTGCTTGCTGTGTACTTATTGTCGGACTACACATTGGCTACTGTGGATTAACTGGTTTATGCAATAAGTGGTATTCTCAACCAGTAGTCTAATGCTCAGTTTCAATAACAGCAGATATTAAATGCACCACATACACAACAGCAAAACATTATACAAACAGCCAAGGTAAACCATGAAAGAAATAGGCTTTTCCCACCGTATAGTCTAGCCTTTGCTTGATTGCTGGTTTATTTCTATAAATTGCTGGCAGTTACAGTTTAATGCATTCTGTTCTAGTTTTCTTGTTCTGTCTTCACTTTTATGATTTATGATATAAATTGCTAAGACTTATTATTCTAAAGTCATTTAAATACGAGACCTGTATACCTCGGCATTCAGCTTAGGTCCAGGACCGTGCAGGCCTTAATGACCACGCATAAAGTAAGCTGTCACCATGTACATTGGTTCAGTAAGGCTATATGACAAGTGTTATGCTAAGTCTTCTTAAAAAAAAACGAAAATACAACGCTTCTGCAGGCGCTTCTTTTACTAACTCACCTCTAAACTGGCACAAGATTGTATACAATGCATATAGGCACGAAATCTCAACAACGTCAATGACGTAATACGGGAAATCCCCTAACATAAAAATGAAATGCATATTTGCTCATACCTCATTAACAAAACAATATTGGAAGAAACTGATTTGATTTTTGAAATCAGCGTATTTTTTTCCATTTATTAAAATATTCTTAAAATCGACTTCAGTTCCCCTTTAAGACGATGGAAGTCGGTTTACGTAAAATCCGCTGCAGAAGAATCAAAATCAAGTTCTGCTTGCGAACAGGAAACGATCGACGTGAAATATTTCCCAGATATCGGATTAGCGATGACGTCGAGAAGGTGCTTGGTTCATTTTGTAGTCGATCTGTGACACCAAAAAGAGAAGAATTTGGAAGAATATTCAAAACATGGCCATATATTACCGGTGGTGTACAAAGGAAAGGTTGAAAGGTTAGCTCTTCGCTTTCGAGAGAGGCGCTGTTCGTACAAGCTCATACTTGCCCGTAGAACAACGTTTTACTTTCATTTTGCAGTGTGAGGCACTTAACCAAATTTGGCAATGTATATTATAGTTGACAATAGTCAAGAACTATGTTGAGATTGGGAGAGGGGTATATCAGAATAGTTTAGTTCATTCATTTTTGCCCCAGTATAAAATATTGGTGAATAAAGCAAATCACGGCACAGGAAAGACGTCAAAACAAACAGTCGTTAAAACACGTCACTTAAAATAAATTCAACAAAATAAATATAGCGGACGCGGTCGAAAATGTTTTTCGCGGTAAAATCGCATATTAATCGCTTTTGTTTATGTCAATTTACCCGATCATATGACCATTGTAAGTCCACCAAATCAACCAATGTTCATAGAGTCGCTCCAGCCGTCCAATCTATAGTTATTTATTAAAAAATCGTTGGACGCTTTGATGGCGAAATTAAATAATCTACAAAAAAGGAGGGAAGGAGGGAAACTGCACACTAAAATTACGAAAACTAATTTAAACCCTGCCCTAAACAATAATCTCAACCCCAGAACTAACCATAACTCCAACTCCATGTTTAAAACTAACCCTAACATCATAATCTTCCTTTTGTTGTGCAGTTCCACACCTTCCCACTTTCCCTCCTTTTAGTTTTTCCCGAGCTAGCGTTGGACCCAGCAGACCTGTACAAAATGGGGGGACCGCGTATTACTGCTGCTTATCGTGACGTACTACTGCAGTGTTACTACCGATATACCGGTATGTTGGTTGGTATCTTTTAAATGGCTGCTTTAACTGCTAGATTTCAAAAACCTTCTCAGTTTTATAATTACCGGTAGAGACCTGCTAATACAATTCCGCCGCTAAAAGTGGTGTTCTATTAAAGGTGGCGCTCAAATAGAGATTTTACGGTATATGTATATATTGTACATGTGGGATATATAATTGCATAAATTGATGATTTTTCTGGCGCTACCTGTACTTATATATGACTCTCGCGATCCAAACTCCGTCACGGAAAGTTGATTTTATTCTAACTACACGCGAGCACAGCAAAATATACAAAGTTGGTGAATAAATCGTCTGTACAAACGATGGCATATAGTATACACAGTTCTTGGCTACGGGCTACGAATATTCAGACGCTTCGGCCATATAGTTTCCCGCGGTTATCGTCTATATAAACTATACATCAAATTAAAGGTATTTATAAGGGCTACAACATATTCAAAGAAATAATTGGCGAAAACTCGATAAATATCCATCTGGATAAGAAAACCGCAGCATCCCTAAATGACGAGTTATGAATATTCAGACGCTTCGTGCATATATTCGTCCGCGGATATTGTTTATAATCTATACATCAATTTGAAGGTATTTATAAGGGCTACAACATATCCAAAGGAATAATTGACAAAATCTCCATAAATGCGTAAATATTAGTAATATTCATATTCGGTATTAATATTTTACATATTTATAAATCCAAAACAATCAATAGTAACAGCACGGTTTATTTAGGAAATTGTGTTATTTTTTAGGAATGTAGCCCCTCGTAAAGGGCTTAACTTTTTACATTTATGATTATGCCACTAAGTAATGCTGCAACCTATTGCTTTATGTTATACTATCACATTTTGTAAAACACAATATACCAATGTTCTTTTAATGTTTACCACATTCTATCATGTTTATTACTTGTTTGTCCTTTATTTGATGACGCACGGGAGCTTTTGTGCTGCGACCTATAAAGGTTTATGTTGGATAGGATGGGGAAAGTATAAAACTACCGCTATACGATTCGCTACATTGGTTATGTGACCAGGATGTGATCGTGTAGTTGTTAGTACTTTACGTTGTGGCTGTGACAAACCAGGTTTAGATGCTGATTTTGTATTAAGACGATGGAAGTCAGTTTACGTTAAATCCGCTGCAGAAGAATCAAAATCAAGTTCTGCTTGCGAACAGGAACCGATCGACGTGAAATATTTCCCAGATATCGGATTAGCGATGACGTTGGAGAAGGTGCTTGGCTCATTTGTAGTCGATATGTGACACTACAAAGTGAGAAGAATTGGGAAGAATATTCAAGAAGGAACATGGCCGTATATTACCGGTGGTCTACAAAGGAAAAGGTTGGAAGGTTAGCTGCCTCGCTTTTGGAAGAGGCGCTGTTCGTACAAGCTCATACTTGCCCGTAGAACAAAGTTTTACTTTCATTTTGCTGTGTGAGGCACTTAACCAAATTTGGCAATGTATATTATAGTTGACAATAGTCAAGAACTATGTTGAGATTGGGAGAGTGGTACGTCAGAATAATTTAGTTCATTCATTTTTGCCCCAGTATTAAATATTGGTGAATAAAGCAAATCACGGCACAGGGCCAGGAAAGACGTCAAAACAAACAGTCGTTAAAACAAGTCACTTGAAATAAATTCAACTAAATAAATATAGCGGATGCGGTCGAAAATGTTTTTTGTCGTAAAATCGTATATAATCGCTTTTGTTTATGTCAATTTCCCCGATCCTATGACCATTGTAAGTCCGCCAAATCAACCAATGTTCATAGAGTCGTTTCAGCCGTCCGATCTATAGTTATTTATTTGACGCTTTGATGGCTGAATTGAATAATCGACGGAAAAGAAGGGAAGGGGGGAAACTGCACACTAAAATTACGGAAACTAATTCAACCCTGCCCTAAACAATAATCTCAACCCCAGAACTAACCATAACCCCAACCCCATGTTTAAACCTAACTCTAACATCATAATCTTCCTTTTATTGTGCAGTTTCCCTTCTTCCCACTTTCCCTCCTTTTAGTTTCCCCCGGCCTAGCTGGACCAAGCGGACCTGTACAAAATAGAAGGACCGCGTATTACTGCTGCTTATCGTGACGTACTACTGCATTGTTAATACCGGTATGTTGGTTGGTATCTTTTAAATGGCTGCTTTAACTGCTAGATTGTGAAAACTTTGTCGATTTTATAATTACCGGTAGAGACCTGCTAATACAATTCCGCCGATAAAAGTGGTGTTCTATTGTGGCGCTCAAATAGAGGTTTCACGGTATATGTATATATTGTACATGTGGGGTATAATTACATAAATTAGTAGGTTTCTCTGGCGCTACTTGTACTTATATGTGACTTTCGCGATCCAAACTCCGTCACGGAAAGTGTATTTTATTCATAACAACACGCGAGCACAGCAAAATATACAAAGTTGGTGAATAAATCGTCTGTACAAGTGATGGCATAGTATACACAGTTCTTGGCTAATTGCCACAAATATTCAGACGCTTCATGCATATAGCTTCCCGCGGTTATCTCATATAATCTATACATCAAATTAAAGGTATTTATAAGGGCTACAACATATCCAAAGGAATAATTGGCAAAAACTCCATAAATGAGTAAATATTAGTAATATTCATATTCGGTATTAATACTTTATATTTTTTATAAATCCAAAACTATTAATAGTAAGAGCACGGTTTAATTAGGAAATTGTGTTATTTTTAGTGCTGTAGCCCCTCGTAAAGGGTCTTAACTTTTTACATTTATGATTATGCCACTAAGTAATGTTGCAACCTATTGCTTTGTGTTATATTATCATATGTTGTAAAACACAATATACCAATGTTCTTGTAACGTTTACCGCATTCCATCATGTTTATTACTTGTTTGTACTTAATATGATGACGCACGGGCGCCTTTGTGCTGCAACCTATAAAGGTATGTGTTGGATAGGATGGGGAAAGAATAAAACTACCGCTATACGATTTGCTACATTGGTGCTGTGACCAGGATGTGATCGTGTAGTGGTTAGTACTTTACGTTGTGGCTGTGACAAACCAGGTTTAGATGCTGATTTTGTATTAAGACCATGGAAGTCAGCGAACAGGAAACGATCGACGTGAAATATTTCCCAGATATCGGATTAGCGATGACGTTGGAGAAGCTGCTTGGCTCATTTTGTTGTCGATCTGTGACACTAGAATGAGAAGAATTGGGAAGAATATTCAAGAAGGAATATGGCCGTATATTACCGGTGGTCTACAAACGAATAGGTTGAAAGATTAGTTGCCTCGCTTTCGGGAGAGGCGCTGTTCGTACAAGCTCATACTTGCCCGTAGAACAACGTTTTACTTTCATTTCGCTGTGTGAGGCACTTTATCAAAAAATTAGCAACTCATATTAGAATTGCCAATAGTCAGAATTATGTTGAGATTGGGAGAGGGGTACGTCAGAATAGTTTAGTTCATTCATTTTGCCATAGTATTAAATAATGGTACATGAAGCAAATCACAGAAAAGACGTCAAAACAAACAGTTGTTTAAACACGTCACTAGAATTAAAATTCAACTAAATAAATATAGCGGATGCGGCGGAAAAATCTAGTAGAAAACAATACTGTTGAAACAAAGAAATCCTGAACAAGAGTGTGCGGTAATATCATGTGACCACTGTCGATTTGCCAGTGAAATCACACTCATACACACACATACATATATATATATATATATTTATGTGTATGTATGTAAATATATATATATATACATTTGAGGTATATTTGCATAAATTAGTAGATTTCTCTTGCGCTACCTGTACTTATATATGACTCTTGCGATCCAAACTCCAACACGTAAAGTTGATTTTATTTCAACTACACGCGAGCACAGCAAAATACACAAAGTTGAATAAATCGTCTGTACATAAAATACACAAAGGTGAATAAATCGTCTGTACAAATGATGGCGAAGTATACACAGTTTTTGGCTAATTGCCTCATAAAATGCGTGTCGTAGTATTAAATTGTTCTCTGCTCTTTAGCTCTTTGAGCGCCAAGATATATTCCCCTTAGCATCTAACCATTAACCTGTTTGCCTTTAAGCTTAGGTATTTGTCCTGTGATAATGGCTGCAAATAACTTAAATGAGAAAGAATATAGAAGCGATCACGAGGTCGGTTTACTTGACAATGTAAACAGTTTACGTGAAGAAAGGATACTTTGTGATGTCACATTTAATGCGGAAGGTGGAGAAGTATCAGCTCACAGAAGTATTCTTGCCGCGTTTTCCGAATATTACAGAGCCATGTTCACAGTCAAGTGCAAAGAAGGCTGTACAGATGATGGTGTCAAAGTTGTTGGAATTACAGCTCTGATACTTAACCTGATCATAAGCTTCATTTACACTGCAAAGATCACAATCAACAGTGAAACGGTTTATCAACTGTACGAGGCGGCCGATATGTTGCAAATCATATATTTGAAAGATTATTGTGTTGGCTTTCTTAAAGACACACTTGCAGTTGGGAACTGTTTAATCGTTCGGGCATTTGCACAAATGTACAATATTCCTGAGTTGGTGACACATTGTAACAATTTCTTCTTGGACAACTTAGAGTTGGTTTCAAATGGACTGGACTTTAAAGAATTGAATCCGGATGAAACTGAAGCTCTTATTAGAATGACAAAGACATCGAATTCTTTAAGTGAAGAGATGATTTTCAGAAGCATCATGAATTGGGTTAAACACGATCTTGAAAATCGACAACAGTTCTTTCAACGCTTGTTTCAACTGATTGACATCAAGAAATTATCAACTTCCTTTCTTAAAATGATTAAAAAATCTGAGTGGACTTGGATGAGAAAATGCGAAACTTTTGTTGATGTGTGCATGTCTGAATTGATTAATCGTAATGAAAACCAACCAGTAGCGGGAGCTAAAGCAGTAGGTATTGCATCCCAATTGCTTGTTGTGGGTGGTTATGATGGTGCAAACAACCTTTTCAGTATTTACGATGTTGTTGGAAAACAGTGGAGAAATATTGTATCAACCTTGGAGGAAAGATGGGGTTCAACCAGTGTGAAGATAAACAACCATGTTTATACGGCTGGTGGTGCTTGTGAATGGCCTGCCACAGATTCTGTTGAGCGGTTGGACTTGGAGCAAATTAATACTGGTTGGCACAAGGTGGCATCTATGAATAAGAAACGAAGGTCCGCAGCATCTGCTGTGTGGAATGATCAAATGTTTAATGTGGGAGGTTGGAATGGTGGTTATTTATCATCGGCCGAAGTTTACAACCCAGTGGTGAATGCATGGACTAATATTGCTCAAATGGAAACCCAACGAAGTGATCATGCTTTTGTTTCATATGATGGTCGTTTATATGCATTTGGTGGATATATTGGGAAACGTTTAAATTCAATGGAAAGTTTTGATCCAAGAATGAGGAAATGGGAAAAGTTAACTTCTATGAAAAAGAACAGGAATGGACTGTGTGGTGTTGTTTGCAATGGTGAAATTTACGCCATTGGTGGTACTGGACTTAATACGGTCGAAATATACAATTTTCGAACCAATTCCTGGAGGTGGGCCAGCAAAACGACCCACAAGCGACAACATGCTTCCGCTTGCGTTGTGAATGGGAAGATATATGTCGTTGGAGGTCGTCGTGAATCCAGCACCTCAGTGGAGGTTTATGATCCAACAATCGATGAATGGAAGATTGAAACCAACATGGAGATACCAAGATATTATTCATCGGTTGTAGCTTTGTAAGCGATATCTACAACCAAGCCACCAAGATTACATTGCAAATAATTCAACTCTTTTGTTCACAATTACATTCAGTTAAACTGTTTGATATTTCCTTAACATAATTCTTGTTTGGGACGAAATCACCATAATTGTTGTAGTAGTGCATTTATTCACATTATATTTCAAACTTATCCAACTATGTGGATTTCATATTTTAACAACTATTAATGCTTTACTTCAACCAGTAGTGCGATTGCTTTTTTTAAATTTTTATAATTATTTATGCTTTATATACACATGGTAAGTTCTAAAACTAAAAATATGCTTTATTTAGTTTTATACATTGTAATTTTAGCTAAAATTATGCTTTATTTAGTAATATACATTGTAATTTTAGCCAACATTATGCTTTATTTCGTAATATACTTTGTAATTTTATCTAAAATATGCTTTATTTAGTCATATACACTGTAATTCCAGCCCAACTGGTTTATTCAGTTATATAACTTTATTACCCTTATACATTTCTGCTGAGATTCAACCAAAATAATTATACTGTATAACATGCTTATTAAGAATATTAAAAACACCAATGTGATAGCTCTTTGGAGAATTACCTTTGCTTTTCTTATATCATATGGAGCAGGCATATGCATGCTTCGTTTATCTAACTCTCTATATACTGTGTATAATTGATACTTTGTTTTTATTGATTTGCAAATAAACCGCAAATACAGATATACCAAAAAAACAGGTAAATAACACTTTAGTCAAGACCATTTTAAATTGTGTTTCACCTAAGTGGATAGGATATTCATGTTTATTTCGGTTAATGGGAGAAACCTAAAGGGGTTAGGATAGGATAATTATGTTTATCCCCGTGAATGGGAAAACCAAGGGTGTTAACACACGGGCAATCGTCAGATTACCTCGCGCCCATCGTCGGGTTACCGGAGCTATTGCAGTGTGTTGTATATGATAGACACGTCCCTTCAATTTGGTAGAACCCAATAATCCACTGGGTTCAGGCAATGTCCGTAAAGTGTCTTGACTAAAAACACAACCGACTAGCTAGCGACCAGTTTCGCACCTGCAACCTTTCGATTGAAAGGCGACGCACTTAACCGTTAGACCAACGGGCCGGACATTAACACACGGGCAACCGTCAGATTATTGTATGTGCGAGATAGGATAGGATATTCATGTTTATCCCCGTGAATGGGAAAACCAAGGGGGTTATCACACGGGCAATCGTCAGATCACCTCGTGCCCATCGTCGGGTTACCGGAGCTATTGCAGTGTGTTGTATATGATAGACACGTTCCTTCAATTTGGTAGAACCCATTAATCCGCTGGGTTCAGGCAATGTACGTAAAGTGCCTTGCCCAAGGACACAACCGACTAGCTACCGACCAGTTTCGCACCTGCAACCTTTCGATTGAAAGGCGACGCACTTAACCGTTAGACCAACGGGCCGGAGATATATGATTTATCGCAGCAAAATTATATAAAACAATCTTTTAGCCGAATTAAACGAATGTGCGAAATATACACAACACACTGCAATAGCTCCTGTAACACGGCGGTGGGCGCGAGGTGATCTGACGATTGCTCGTGTGTTAATGTCCAAGTGCGTCGCCTTTCAATTTCATTATCATCGGGTGGTCTGCTTTCCTAACCCCCCATGTTATACTTTGATACATTTTAACGTGCAAAACTAAATGCATCATTTTAACACTATTTTAGTTTTCCTTACATCACCCCACCCCTACTTGTCCCTAGGGCTAGAGCCCCTTTTTCGTGCTCGAGAAGCGTCGCATCGCCCCACTTACCACGACCCGGCATTGGAACCCTCGGCGTCTCCCAGGTCGAAACGGTCTCAAGTGAAAGCACTTTATGCTCGACTTGTTTCGGCCTGGGAGGGCACCCAACAGGAACGACCGTTCCTTCTTTATATTTACAGATTAAATTGTATATCGTTGGCATGCCACAAGACCCGCCTGGATACCGAGTGCTGAAGAGTGGCATATAAAAAAAGATTTCAACGCCGCTCTGCAGTCATGATGGACCACCACAAAACCAAGCCGTCGACCGGCCTGAGCTAAAAATCAGCGGTTTCTTATCAAACTCAACAATGGTGTTTTACTCATAATTTCGGGTTTTGCCCCAAATGTGTAGAAATTGTGGTAAGTGTTACACATTTATATACATGTGTATATAGTTCACAATGACAATGTGATTTACAAATGGTGGTGGTTAACACGTGGTTGTCGCTCTCTGGTATTTTGGTCGTGTTTACCATAACCATGACTTCCTTACTCACAGTGACGTAATAATGATCTTAATGACGTTGAATGATCTTCCGGCTGTCCTAGAAAGTCCCGGTCACGCACAAATTGATGAATGAAGTTTTTATTACGTCATAAAGGACGCCCGATGTCCCGCGTTTCTTAATTGACTCGTAATTTACAATTCCGTCCCATTGTTCTCGAACTTCACCGCGATTGTTATTCACAATAAACGCCATTGTATGAAAACAATGCAAAGAACAACCACATCCGATCTAAACTTTTACATCAAAAGGTCAAAGTGACGTGACAATTACGTTGAGATGACGTATTAACACGTCACGTGACACAAAATAAGCCCAAAGTAAGCGATCCACAAAGATATTCACTTAAAACACACATTACCTACATTTGTGTAATATCAAGTTAAGTTTGGTTATTTATGGTTTTGCAACTTTAAAGGGAAATAAATTATATAATGATCGAACAGACACTTAGAACAGGGAAAATGCAACAGGGAAATGTGGAAAACTGCAAGCAGAACAGGTATATATAACATCTGTTAAACGAATCGGACCGCCGAATAAGGTCACGTTGTAATCAATTACCTTCGTTTATTTACCAAGGTTAGGGTTTCTATTCATAACAAAGGCTGGTCTGCTAACATAGCATATATACCCTATTTCAAGGTCATGGTCTAATTTATCTTTATTCGCAACCTTCAAACCAAACCAACAATGTTAGATTATCCGAAAAAAATGAGGGTAAACGGGAAAGAGGGAAACTGCTCACTAAAATAAATATTAGGGCGTTAGAGTTAGTTTTAAACATGGAGTTAGGGTTAGGATTAGTGTTTGGTGCAGGGTAAAATTATGTTTTCGCAATATTAGTAATTTCTTCCTTCCCTCTTTCCCCCTTTTGCGTCCCCCCACAATTTCTGAAATTTATATTTGTTGACAAATCAATGTTGATAAGCATACCTTCTGCCTCCGCCCTTCTCCGTTTTGTTATCAAATAACTTGAATATACTCGGTACATAAACACACCAAATTTGATAGAAATATCTTTATATTTGCACACAAATCTTAATGCATATATTACCAGTAATTGTGGCGATAGGGCGGAAATAAAAAAAAATCTAAAATTTTAACTTGAGAAATATAATTAAACGGTGTTAAATACATCTCATTGATCGCTTTAATGGAATTAAAACTGCTTTGTAAATACCACAGTCTCCTAGTTATCACAGCGGAAAGTAATTCGGCCGTTTATTTATTGAGCTAGATCCAAATTCGATTATCTCCGCTGCGCGCGAACTGCTCTTTTACTCAGCATGGGAACGGGTTTACGTCATTGTTTCACGGGGAATCCCCCAACCGACAACCCGATTAGTGCAATTGAAAAGCAAATATAATTCGCGCAGATTAACCACGACTGGTTATAAAGTCGTTAGAAGCCGGTTTAAGTTCATTTATCAATTTAAACAACAATCTGTTCGGCAATTCAATTTATATTCAAGCTTTAAATTACGAATGGTTTACAAGGTTTATATTACTTCGTTTTAAAGTCTATAGTGGTATAAATATGAAAGTTGATTATACATATTGCTAATATAAAACTTGTGGGAATCCCACACGTTTATAATTGTATTATTATATATTTTAACAACTAGGTCGCGCCATGCTATGTGTCCATATTTTGTGCATGGGAAGTTGCGATTAATTTCCTGTTTTGGACATTTCAGTCGATGAATTATTTCCCGCGAGTTTTCTGATTAACAGCGTCCACGCCTCGTGTATACAAACATGTGTTTCCTGTTATGTGTCTTATATAAACTGTATAAGATTTCGTAAAATCAGAGAGCATTTTAGTAGAGCCTCGCTTGGTTCTGCTGCTCTCTCAAAACCTTTACCTATACTCACCTAAGCTATCCCCTGTGTGCAGCGCTTTTCCTGATTGCACCTTGCGTAAATACCCAATAAAATACTTCACCTACGCTACCCCTTGTTTTACCCGGTTCAAAACCCGTCAAAAAGCAGAGGCTGTTACAAACTTAATATAATAAAAAACATAGTTTCAATCTATATATGCAGACAGGGTAATCAAAGATCTTTTTTTTAAGAATATCCTTGATTTTTTTGACTAAACCGGCAAAAAGAATATTCCTCTTGTAAGGCCTCCGTCTAGTGCGACCTACTTACACCGAGTCCTTAGCAAGAGGAACAGTATAAACGCGCTGACCCGCACACTTGATTGATGGTTTCATTATTGGACGTTCTTATGTGTTTATACATGAGCAATGGTCGGTTTTCCATTTCACTAATTTTACATAAACAAAACAACAAACAGTAATAAACAATTAGCTTACCAACTGTTTATTTTTTCGTAGGTCTATCTATATAAATTCAGTATATGTACGTGGTGTCAGTATAAGCATCAGCACAAAAACAAAAGAAAACCACGAGGTTGAGGATATATAAAAATATTAATTGTTACGAAAAATGAGCTCACAACAGTACACATAGACATTTTAAAAACATTAATTTGGAAGCAGATTATGATTTACAGATGTTACACCTTTAATTAATTACAAAAAAATCTCCAAATTTAGATAAATTAAATTTATAATTTTATTTACTACAAGGCAGTTGTAAATTATAACATTGCTTGTCATTCACTGGATGCTATGACGCGCAAAAGTTACGTCACAAACCAGTCCAAATATGGAGCGATATATCTTCAAGCTCATCAGAAGGTGATTCCCCCAAACATTCATAAAAACCTACAGTGAAACTAAATTAAACAAATAATTTTTTTTATTTTACTGCATATAAAAGATATAAATATAAATGTAAAAATTCCAAAAATACTTAAATTAAAAAAACACACTTTACAAAGGGTAATTCGACGATTGCTCGTGTAAAAACGCCTCAATGACTTTCCCATTCACATGAATGTTTAGTTAGTTTATTCAATTTTTGCCCCAGTATTTAAAAATTCCGAAAAAAATAAGGACATGGCAACGAAATGTGAAATCATATGGAAGTCATTACAACTAAAAGTTTCCAATAAACCGTCCGCAACAATTCCAAGCCAACCCACCCAGGTGATCATCCATCACGTCGGTAAGCAGCTCCTCTTCAATGATGTTCCTGCCTCCGTTCAATCAGCGCTTCGACAAATATTATATCGGAAAGATATCGAAGTTTATCTAAGTGAGTTATGTCAGGGAGCTCTGATTACTGGAGTTAGTGGTGTACGGTGCGGTGGCCGAATGGTTATCGCTCTGACAGCGATCAGATAGGACAGATGTTCATGTGTCTCCTCGTGAATGGGAAATCGCAAGGGGGCTACCATTAACCATAAACGCAAAGGACTTTATTTATAACACGGAATTAATAGTAAAGTCGTCAGATCACCTCGCGCTCAAGACCACCATAAAAGCTTATTCAACCGTTGTTTAAATAAATAATATTTATAATTGTATTTTATTACCTAGTTCAGTTTCGATCCGATGATGGGCTTGTCACTAAGACTGATTTTGTATAAAGGAACCATTTATATTCTTTATATGAAGGAAGTTATATATGAATCGGCCGTGTTAACCATTCAGCCATTATCGTGCAAATAAATTTATTTGATCAAACTTCCAAATAAATTAACGATATCTATGTTCAGACAGCAAAATAATCGAGCAGCAATCGATAAAATTCAACCAACATGAAAAGGACCAGGTCGTTAAAACTGACTCCGGGAAAGAATTTGAAGTCGATCTAGTGGTCGAGTGCCCGGATAGAAGGAAGAACTCGGAATTGTTTAAACCAGTTCTTGGTGGGTGGATGGTTATTGTCCGGCCGGTTAGTGCGGCGCCTTTCCTTGGTTTCACATCCACGGGGATAATCATAAATATCCTATTTCCATTCAGGCGGTTCCATCGACGGCGCTGGATCTATAAAGGTAGATTCAAACCTGAAAGTAGAAGGTTGTGACGACATATTCGCTATTGGTGACGTAAACAATATGTCAGAATGCATACTAGAATCAGAGATGAAACAAGCCGAATATTTGGCCGCGCACTTGAAAGCTGTGATCACGAATGCTGAGACCACGGTGTATGCGAGAGGTTGGTCGATCGTATTGGGGGGGGGCGGAATAGTTTAGTTCATTCATTTTGTTCCCCGGTATTAAATAACGGCAAATAAAGCAAATTGTGCCACAGGTACAGGAAAATGCAATAGCTGCGGTAACCCGACGGTGGGCGCGAGGTGATCTGACGATTGCCTGTGTGTTAACCCCCTTGGTTTTCCCATTCACGGGGATAAACATGAATATCTTTTTCGCTGTGATTCGGGCTTTATATTTTCTCACACAACACATAATTTCCCGCCAAATTGATAATTATGGGTCCCATTTGGAAAAATGGGACACATATTGTTTTTGTCCGGTTTTTTTTTTTTTTTTTTTTTTTTTTTTTTCTTTTTTTTTTCGTCAAACGCTTGACAGGCATGGCTTGTGGCAACGACATCTACCAGAAGGGTAATGGAATCGCAATAAAACTTTGTCGTGTGTTAGATCACATGGTCTAGATGTGCACGGGTCAAAATTTTGCGGAATATACTGAGGAGAATTCCCCTGGGAGGTGAAAAACCAAAACGGTATAGCTTTCTTGGGCATAGCGCTTGAACGGCTAATCCAATTTTAATTAAATTTGGTAAACTGTAAGGGCATCAGCCACTGATATACCATTTACAAGAATTAAAAAAATTACCCAGGGAAATACCCTAAAAAATTCGATTTTGTACTGAAATCATGATTGTGACAGGCATGCCATGTCGCCTCAACATCTACCAGAAGGAGTAATGGAATCGCAATGAAAATTGGACATTTCTTAGACAACATGGTTTAGATATGCAGAAACCAAAATGTTTGGTAGTAAATCAAGGGGAATTCCCCTGGGATGTTAAAAACCAAAACGCTATTTTTTTCTAAAAAATTAGCCTTTTTTGGGCAAAGCGCTTGAACGGCTGTTACAATTTGAATCAGATTTCATGGAATGTAAGTGCATTAGTCACTGATTTAATACTTAGAAGAAATAATAAAATTACCTAGGGAAATACCCTAAAAAATAGGATCTGTTCTCAAATCATGATTGTGACAAGCATGCCATGTCGCCCCGACATCTACCAAAAGGAGTAATGGAATCGCAATCAAACTTTGGTATTTGTTAGACAACATGAGTATAGATATGCAGAAACCAAAGGGTATAAATCCAGGGGAATTCCCATAAGACGTTAAAAACCAAAACGTTTTTTTTCTAATAAATTAGCTTTTGGGGACATAGCGCTTAAACAGCTGCTCTAATTTTGATCAGATTCGGTGAAATGTGAGACCATTAGACACTCTGTGCCAATTAAAAAAAATAAAACATTTACTTAGGGTAATTTCCTTGAAAACGAAGATATGTTCCCGAATTACGATTATAACAGACATGCCATATCACACTGACATCTCTAATAAGCAGTCTACAAATAAGATTAAAACTTTAAGAATTGTTGCATAACATGAGTCACTTATAAAAACAGAAACTTATCTACTAAACCCAAGGAATTTCCTGAAACCCTTAAAAAATAAATCGGGCTGTTTTGGGAATTTAGCCCGGCCCGGTGGTCTAGCGGTTAAGTGCGTCGCCTTTGAATCGAAAGGTTGCAGGTGCGAAACTGGTCGCTAGCTAGTCGGTTGTGTCCTTGGGCAAGGCACTTTACGGACATTGCCTGAACCCAGCGGATTAATGGGTTCTACCAAATTGAAGGAACGTGTCTATCATATACAACACACTGCAATAGCTCCAGTAACCCGACGATGGGCGCGAGGTGATCTGACGATTGCCCGTGTGATAACCACCTAGGTTTTCCCATTCACGGGGATAAACATGAATATCCTATCCTATCCTATCCTAGCCTTATTTCACTGCAGCGCTTGAAAAGAAGCTTTAATTTAAAATATTTGTGGTGAAATGTCCGTAAATTTTAGACGTTTATCTTTTATTTAACTACACATGGAAAATAAGTTTGGTTAACTATGGGACCCATGCGTTTATGCTTGCAGAAACAAACTACATACTCGGTGTATAAAATACAAATTGTGGTTAGGGACCCTGTAGCATGAATATATGACATACAACATGTGTTTTACAAATAGTGGTGGTTAAACACGTGGTTGACACTTTCTAGTAATATTCAAATTTCAGACGAACCATCTATCTTGATTCCTATTGGTCGATATAGTGGTTGCGGATTACGTCATGGAAAAGATCTCGATGAAGATGACGTCATGGAATTATTCAGCACAAATTTGATGACTAAGCAAGTGTGGGAAGGCTTAGGTCTAACATGCCCGCTATCAACGTTTACTTAATATAATTACAAGAAATGTTTATTTATGTTCGTGTTAGTCGACAATGATTTCATAAAATGTTTCAAAACCACATTTTCGCTACCATGACCACTTGTTCAAAGAATAAACCAACCATTACGATTCCATGACGTATTGCTTAGTGCGTCGCCTTTAAGCCAAAGGGTTGCAGAATCGAAACTGGTCGCTAGCTAGTCAGTTGTGTCTTTGGGCAAGGCACTTAACGGACATGGCATGATCCCCCCACACAGCCATAGGTAGCCCACTTGTATTTTTCCATGAGTTTACACAGGGGAAATATTTTCCCCTAATTCACTTTTTTGGACATATTTTCTAGCGATCATTGCGTCCGACCTTATTACTTAAAATAATTCAATGGGCTGCAGAACCTATTAAATTTCAATAAAAATGGCAGGGTTCGAAATAATGGTTTTGAAATGATTTGCGAAATGCGCGGATAAGGAGCGCGCGAAAAAATAATTGGTTATGATAAATTGCCTTAAACGACCAGAAAGACATTTATTTCATAAGGCAGACAGTACCGTTATTTAGTAGTAATGATAAATTGCAATAAACGTAAATTCAAAAGGGGTGTGTCGCATCTCGCCAATCATAAATAAAGGAATCGAGGTATATTAACGCATAATGGCGATTATTGCCTCGTGATAGCAATGCTTATTATACGCAAATAATGCAAGGTAAAGCCAAGGTGAATAAATAATGTTATGTTAAAGGCAAACGATGTTATATTAACGTGTTGAGGATTTATTATTAAAAGTGCGCGAAATCAGTACCGGTAATTTATATTTTCGCGATTTTGTTAAATTTTGTAATTGGTGATCTTTAGAAAACAGTTCGCGAATAGCGATTCGCGATCCATTAATTCCAACCCTGAATGGGTACATAAAGAAACAATTAAAGCCAGTAATTTCATCTTTGAAAAAGGAAACAAATAACACACATAGAAAGAAACAAAAACTTATTTCTGCAATACAAAGTCAATGAGATAAGTGTTTGTCGTCAGTCTGTTTCTTTCTGCAGTTTTGATGTTTACTGCGTCCCTAAAAGCTGACTGATACATTTTAATTAGGCCAAGATTTAAAATTCAAAATACTACCGTGAAGTAAAAATGACTAGCGGGCCGCACAAAAATCTCAGGTGGGCCTCACTGCGACCCGCGGGCGCAGGTTGGACATCCCTGCTTTAGACGGTTGATGCGGATGAAAACTGAGTTTATATCAGCTCACAGCATTATCCACAAAAAAGGCTGACGTCATCTTTCAGTATTGATTATAAGATGACCTTGACAAAAATTAAATTTCTATCCGTCCTTTCCTTATAGAATTAGCTCGATTGTCCAGCATATTAATTGCCCATGCCCATATAACCGGTCGTATATTAATACATATAAATGGATAAATTAATACATATTACCCGGCCATATATATTAATGCATTTTATTCATACTCATATATTTATGCATTTATAACATCATATATTAATGCATTTATAAGATGTATATAGGTCCTGGCAGGATCGCCAATTGTAACGAATCGACTCGGGTTCGATAACCTATTTTCTCGACCTTGTGTTCTAACTGAATTCATCAAAATTGGCAACATAGAAAAAACGAGAAAAACACGTTATCAATAAAATAAACCAATCGCAAAGCGGTAACAAAACTGGAAACTAAAAAGAGAACAACGTCACAAATAAATAGATTAAAGAAAAAGGCACAGAGGGCGATACGTAAACTCCATGCGCCACAAGTAACAGATTATTAATTATTAATCATTTAATATAAATGATTCTGAATTGCTAGACCCTACTGTTGCAGTTATGTCCAAGTCATATTGTATTGAATTGCGTGAGAATGAGATGTAGGCTATTGTTTTGACTTCCGTTCTATATAACTGGAGTATTGTTCATAACAAAGTTAAACTATTTTATTGCTTAATCATCTGTATGAAAAAGTGTAATTCATTGAATATATTATGTAACAGTTTATTAATCATTTAATATAAATCATTCTGAATTGATAATCCCTACTGTTACAGTAATGGTTAAAGTTAACTCTTTTTTAATTATATATATGTAGCAGCGCTCTAACTTTAAACGCGTGATAACAAGGGTAAGACAAGAGGTGTACATAGGTTAGTTATTTATTAGGTTTTCACGCAAGGTGCAGCCAGTCAAAGCGCTGTACACAGGGCATAGCTTAGGTAAGTAAGGTAAAGGTGAGAGAGCGGCTAGTCCAAGCGAGGACGAACCGAATGCTTTCTGATATTCAGGAATTATACACAGTTTATATAAGACACATAACAGGAAACACATGTTTGTACTTTAGGCTTGGCGTGCGTTAAACAGAAAACTCGCGGGAAATAATTCATCGACGGATTTGTCAAAAACAGGAAATTAATCGCGACTTCCCATGCACAAAATCTGGACACATGGCATAACCAATTAATAATATAAATACACAGCGACTCAATTAGAAACTCATGTGGGATTCCCATATTCCCATATATATATATATATATATTTTTTTATTGGTGCCTTCCTGTTTTGTTGTAGTATCTTGGATTCTTGGCACAGTATGTTTTAGTTAATTGTTGAATTTTTAGTTAACACCATATTTGTTTTGGTATATATATTTGACATGTGTTTTCAAATGGTTGGTGGTAAACGCTGCAGCGAAAGAAACAATAATACAAATTGTATTGTATTATCAATCCTATGCAAATATTTAATTATGCGAATATTAAATACAGTAAAGTTTTTTTTTATTTCTATGTTATTGCTTCTTTGCAGCCATTGCCTTGTTTCATTGATTACTTGGATTGCCTGATTTTCTGTATATTTGGCTGCGACTTTTTGAAAACCCCACTGTCTGCTTATGCTAAAATAATTTTTTGTGCTGCGTACAGTCATAGAATACTATATTATATAGTATCTATGGTAGGTACCTTTAAATAAAAAACACTAATCTAATCTTTAACTTTAACCCCAACTGTAACATTAATATCATGGCTTTTGTAATTACGAAGTATAGTAAGCGATCCAAGCGCTCCATGCGCTCGATAATATTCTGCTTCAGTATTAGACGTACACTCTTAGCAGGCTACAACGATAATAATTATTATAAGCGAAACGACGCTAGACGTTTTGTCTCACAGCGACGAAGTTTGATAACCTTGTAAGAGGAAGTTATTGGAAGTTCTAGAGTTATTCTGTGTATGGGTATGGCTTTATCGTGTGGGAAAAATGATAATAAAGTCATATTGTATACAGTACACATTGACATTTGTTTAAGACACACATTACACCTTGATTTAAGCGAATTAGCTACATAGCACGGTTTAGACATGCACGAATGTGACAAGGGTATATACTTTTTAAATAAACATGGTAAACAAGTTTGGTTTGTTAACTAAGGGATCCATTCTATCCTAAACGCAGGATAAATTAATTAACACTTGTATAAAATATAGCGATTGTGGTTAAGGCACTGCTTGGACACGTGTATATATATATATATAGAGAGAGAGAGAGAGATTTTTCTGGTGCTACCTGTACTTATAAATGACTCTCGTGATCCAAACTCTGTCCCGAAAAGTTTTCATTCTTGATCACACGCGAGCACAGCTAAACATACAAAGTTGGTGAATAAATCGTCTGTACAAATGATGGCGAGGTATACACAGTTCTTGGCTAATTACCACGTAAAATGATTGGTTGCAGTATTAAATTGTTCTCTGCTTTTTAACTCTTTGAGCGGTAAGATATATTCCTCTCAGGACTGTTAGTTTATTTAATTTTAGAATACAATAGTGATTCTTTATTACACAATATTATAAAAGCATGTTTTGTTTTGTTTTAACCAACAATTCAAATACTAAAACGATCTGTATTATTAAGCCACATCAGCAAATTATAAAGCGAATGTTGTTTGTTAAGATAAAATAAATTGGTAAAGAAAGCTAAAATATAGTTTCAAATAATGATAAAAAAATACGAAATTGCAGCCAGGTATTAGCGCAT
>CH002265.1:45038-64945 GCA_000149265.1 Ciona savignyi | reverse complement strand
CTTACGTTGCTATGCAAAGCACGCAGCGGTATAATTTATCATCATCGGGTGGTCTGCTTTTCTAACCCCCATGTTATATTTTATACAAAGTGCATAACGTTCGTGTTTTTTAATCATACCTCAGTATCCATATTTTCCCCCGACCCGACAACCCGATTAGTGCAATTGAAAAGCAAACATAATTAACCATGTCGAGCGAAAAAGGCGGACGACTGGTTATAAAGTCGTTAGAAGCCGGTTTAAGTTCATTTATCAATTTAAACAACAATTTGTTGGGCAATTAAATTTATAATTAGGCTTTATATTACGAATGGTTTACAAGGTTTATATTAGTTTTTAAGGTCTATAGTGGTATAACTATGAAAGTTGATTAAATATATTGCTAATATAGAACTTAATATAAAAAAATAGTTTCAATCTATATAGGCAGACATAGTAATCAAAGTTCTTTTTTAAGAATATGTTTGATATTTTGGTCAAAACCGGCAAAATGAATATTCCTCTTGTAAGGCCTCCGTCTGGTGCGACCTACTTACACCGAGTCCTTAGAAAGAGGAACAGTATAAACGCGCTGACCCGCACACTTGATTGATGATTTCATTATTGGACGTTCTTATGTATTAATAGATGAGCGATGATCGGTTTTCCATTTCAATAATTTTACATAAATATACACATGAATAAAACAACAAATATTAATAAACAATTAGCTTACCAACTGTCCGTAGGTCTACTATCTATATAAAAACTTTGACCACGACGGAACTTTTGCCGTTTTTGGCAGTTTTGAGTAAGGTTGCTTTGACCTCGTTTGCTGCGAATACTGTTGGACTTAGGGAAAAATAATCTATTACAAAGTTGTCCAGTAGATAATTTTCTACAAATTGGTATTTTTATTTTTTTGATGACGTCGTAGAATTTGTAATGACGTCATAATCAATACTTTATACTCTAATTACTAGTTACTGGTAGCTTGTAGAAGATAGTAATGTATTGCAAAGTTGTTCAGAATGACATTTCCTACAAAGTTTTTTTGATGACGTCAACTAAGCGTGATGACGTCACCCATGACTGACAAATAAGGCATTTCATCACCAGAATCACTGTCGGCCTTGGTCATGCTGGCAGCCTGATCGGCGGTAAATCGGTAAAAATTTTGAAGAAACGTGTTTGGAGCAATATTACTCAAAAATTTTAAATGTAAAGGTTATGTTTTTATGCGTTATTTCGAAAGATCTATTCAAATGCTTTCCAAAAATATAAAAACTAGAAAAATCCCCCAAGAAACGACTGAATTGTGCATTTTTTTTCGGGGACACTTTTCGGTTACAAATATGTAACCGTCGTGGTCTAAGGGTTAAGTAAATGTACGTGGTGTCGGTATAAGCATCAGCACAAAAAGGAAAGAAAACCACGAGGTTGAGGAAATATAAAACATATTGATTGTTACGAAAAATGAGCTCACAATAGTACACATAGACATTTTAAAAACATTAACTTGGAAGCAGATTATGATTTACAAATACTACACCTCTAATTAATTACAACAAAATATCCAAATTTAGATAAATTAACTTTATAATTTTATTTACTACAAGGCAGTTGTAAATTATAACATTGCTTGTCATTCACTCGATGCTATGACGCGCCAAAGTTCACTGTTACGTCACAAACCAGGTCAAATATGGAGCGATAAATGTTCAAGCTCATCAGAAGGTGATTCCCCCAAACAGCAACCGGTTCGTATTCATAAAAGGTGAGTTGAAAAAAAAAAGAAATATACGAATGAGTAATATCCGTTTGTTGGACTGACCTTCTCAATTATGTCAATCTTACATTTATAAAAACCTACATTAAAACTAAATTAAACGAATATTTTTTTTTATTTCACTGCATATAAAAGATATAAATATAAATGTAAAAATTCCAAAAAAAACTTAAATTAAAAAACCACACTTTACAAAGGGTAATTCGACAATTGCTTGTGTAAAAACGCCTCAATGACTTTCCCATTCACATGAATGTTTAGTTAGTTTATTCAATTTTTGCCCCAGTATTTAAAAGTGGCGAAAAAAATGAGGACACGGCAACAAAATGTAATATCATATGGAAGCCATTTCAACTTAAAGTTTCCAATAAACCGTCCGCAACAATTCCAAGCCAACCCGCTCAGGTGATCATCCATCACGTCGGTAAGCAGCTCCTCTTTAATGATGCTCCTGCCTCCGTTCAATCAGCGCTTCAACAAATATTATATCGGAAAGATATCGAAGTTTATCTAAGTGAGTTATGTTACCTGTTGCTTATCCTCATGACCACACCGGCAGACGTGATTACAATGTCTTGCAGAGATCGCACTTGCTCTAATGTGAAAGTGGGACAATCTCAATCGTGCAAGAAACTTTTTTACCGATCCAAGTTTCGAACCTACGATGGCCTCGTTGCTTGGATGTTTTTTGTATTGGAGTCGGTACATGTATCGGTCACGTTAACCATTCGGCCACAAGACCACCATAAAGCTTATTCAACCGTTATTTAAATAAATAATATTTATAATTGTTTTTTATTACCGGGTTTAGTTTCGAACCCATGATGGGCTTGTTACTATGTCCGATGTTATATAAAGGAAGTTATAAATGAATCGGTCGTGTTAACCATTCGGCCATGAGTGTACAAATAAATTAACGATATCTATCTTCAGACAGCAAAGTAATCGAGCAGCAATCGATAAAATTCAACCAACATGAAAAGGACCAGGTCGTTAAAACTGACTCCGGGAAAGATCTTGAAGTCGATCTAGTGGTTGAGTGCCCGGATAGAAGAAAGAACTCGGAATTGTTTAAACCAGTTCTTGGTGGGTAGATAGTCATTGTCCGACCAAATAGCGGCGTTTTAGCCAACGAAAGGTTGCAGATTCGAAACTGGTCGCCAGTTAGTCAGTTGTGTCCTTGGGCAAGACACTTTACGAACATTGCCTAAACCCAGCGGATTAATGGATTCTACCAAATTTAAGGGACGTGTCTATTATATACAACACACTGCAATAGCTCCGGTAACCCGACGGTGGGCGCGAGGTAATCTGACGATTGTTCGTGTGTTAACCCCCTTGGTTTTCCCGTTCACAGGGATAAACATAAATATCATATTTCCATTCAGGTGGTTCTATCGACGGCGCTGGATCTATAAAAGTCGATTCGAACCTGAAAGTAGAAGGTTGTGACGACATATACGCTATTGGTGACGTAAACAATATGTCAGAATGTACACTCGAATCAGAGATGAAACAAGCCGAATATTTGGCCGCGCATTTGAAAGCTGTGATCACGAATGCTGAGACCACGGTGTATGCGAGAGGTTGGTAGTATTTGGTGGGGGGCGTCGGAATAGTTTAGTTCATTCATTTTGTTCCCCGGTATTAAATAACGGGAAATAAAGCAAATTGCGCCACAGGTACAGGAAAAGGCAATAGCTCCGGTAACCCGACGGTGGGCGTGAGGTGATCTGACGATTGCCCGTGTATTAACCCCCTTGGTTTTCCCATTCACGGGGATAAACATGAACATCCTTTTTTCGATGTTTAATTTTTCACACAACACACGGCGGCTGTGAATTACCAATTTCCCGCCAAATTGATAAAAATATTCAAATTTCAGACGAACCATCTATCTTGATTTCCATTGGTCGATATAGTGGTTGCGGATTACGTTATGGAAAAGACCTCGATGAAGATGACGTCATGGAATTAATCAGCACAAATTTGATGACTAAGCAAGTGTGGGAAGGCTTAGGTCTAACATGCCCGCTATCAACGTTTACTTAATATTATTGCAAGAAATGTTTATTTATGTTCGTGTTAGTAGTCGAGAATTTGACGTGATTTCATAAAATGTTTCAAAACCATATTTCACTACCATGACCACTTCGTTCAAAGAATAAACCAACCATTACGATTCCATGGCGTATTGCTTAGTGCGTCGCCTTTAAGCCATAGGGTTGCAGAATTGAAACTGGTCGCTAGCTAGTCAATTGTGTCTTTGTGCAAGGCACTTAACGGACATTGCGTCACCCCCCACACAGCCATAGGTAGTCCGCTTGTATTTTTTCATGAGTTCACATAGGGGAAATATCTTCCCCCTAATTCACTTTTTTGGACATACAGTATTTTCTAGCGATCATTGCGTCCGACCCTATTACTTAAATTTGAATCAAACTTCTAATTTTATTATTAAACGCTCTGTAGGGATGTCTTGTGCAACGGTTGACAATATTCTTTATACCAGAGATGTCTAACCTTTTATTGTAATTGGCCGCATTGTCACTTGAACCTATTAAATTTCAATAAAAATGGCAGGGTTCGAAATAATGGTTTTGAAATGATTTGCAAAATGCGCGGATAAGGAGCGCGCGAAAAAAAATTTGGTTATGATAAATTGCCTTAAACGACCAGAAAGATATTTATTTCATAAACCGGACAGTACCGTTATTTAGTAGTACAGTAATTATAAATTGCAATAAACGTAAATTCAAAAGGGGTGTGTCGCATCTCGCCAATCATAAATAAAGGAATCGAGGTATATTAACGCATAATGGCGATTATTGCCTTGTGATAGCAATGCTTATTATACGCCAATAATGCAAAGTAAAGCCAAGGTAAATAAATAATGTTATGTTAAAAGCAAACGATGTTATATTAACGTGTTGAGGATTTATTATTAAAAGTGCGCGAAATCAGTACCGGTAATTTATATTTTCGCGATTTTGTTAAATTTTGTAATTGGCGATCATTAGAAAACAGTTCACGAATAGCGATTCGATCCATTAATTCCAACCCTGAATGGGTACATAAAGAAACAATTAAAGCCAGTAATTTCATCTTTGAAAAAGGAAACAAACACACATAGAAAGAGATAAAAAGCTTATTTCTGCAATACAAAGTCAATGAGATAAGTGTTTGTCGTCAGTCGGTTTCTTTCTGCAGTTTTGATGTTTACTGCGTCCCTAAAAGCTGACTGATACATTTTAATTAGGCCAAGATTTAAAATTCAAAATACTACCTTGGAGTAAAAATGACTAGCGGGCCGCACAAAAATCTCAGGTGGGCCGCACTGCGACCCGCGGGGCGCAGGTTGGACATCCCTGCTTTAGACGGTTGATGCGGATGAAAACTGAGTTTATATCAGCTCACAGCATTATCCACAAAAAGGCTGACGTCATCTTTCAGTATTGATTATAAGATGATCTTGACAAACATCCAATTTCTCTCCGTCCTTTCCTTATAGAATTAGCTCAATTGCTCATATTAATTGCCCATGCCCATATGACCGGTCGTATATTAATACATATAAATGGATAAATTAGTACATATTACCCGGCCATATATATTAATGCATTTTATTCATTCTCATATATTTATGCATTTATAACAGCATATATTAATGCATTTATAAGATGTATAGGTCCTGGCAGGATCTCCAATTGTAACGAATCGACTCGGGTTCGATAACCTATTTTTTCGACCTTGTATTCTAACTGAATTCATCAAAATTGGCAACATAGAAAAAACGAGAAAAACACGTTATCAACAAAATAAACCAATCGCAAAGCGGTAACAAAACGGGAAACTAAAAAGAGAACAACGTCACAAAAAAATAGAATTAAAGAAAAAGGCACAGAGGGCGATACGTAAACTCCATGCGCCACAAGTAACAGATTATTAATTATTAATCATTTAAAATAACTCAGTCTGAATTGCTAGTCCCTACTGTTGCAGTTATGTCACAAGTTATATGTATTGAATTGCGTGAGAATGAGATATAGGCTATTGTTTTGACTTGCGTTCTATATAAATATAGTATTGTTTGTATTAAAAAAACTATTTTAATGCTTAAGCATCTGTGTCTGTATGAAAAAAAATCATTGAATATATTATGTAACAGTTTATTAATCATCTAATATAAATCATTCTGAATTGTTAATCCCTACTGTTACTTTTATGGTTCAAGTTAACTATTTTTTAAATTATATAAATGTAGCAGCGCTCTAACTTTAGACGCGTGATAACAAGGGTAAGACAAGAGGTGTACATAGGTTAGTTATTTATTAGGTATTCACGCAGGGTGCAGCCAGTCAAAGCGCTGTACGTATGGGCATAGCTTAGGTAAGTAAGGTAAATGTGAGAGAGTGGCCAGTCCAAGCAAGGACGAACGGAATGATCTTTGATATTATGAAATTATACTCAGTTTATATAAGACACATAGCAGGAAACACATGTTTGTACTTTAGGCTTGGAGTGCGTTAAACAGAAAACTTGCGGGAATCAATTCATCGACTGATCTGTCAAAAACAGGAAATTAATCGCGACTTCCCATGCACAAAATATGGACACATGGCATAACGAATTAATAATAAAAATATACAGCGACACAATTATAAACTCGTGTGGGATTCCCACATATATATATATAAAATTTATAATATATATATTTTTTTTCCAGGGAGGCACCAAACTAGATAACTTTTGTTTTTTATTGGTGCCTTTCTGTTTTGTTGCAGTATCATGCCACAATATTTTTTAGTTAATTGTTGAATTTTCAGTTAACGCCATATTTGTTTTGGTATATATATATATATATATTTATATATTTGACATGTGTTTTCAAATTGTAGGTGGTAAACGCTGCAGCGAAAGAAACAATAATAAAAATTGTATGGTAATATTGATCCTATGCAAATATTTAATTATGTGAATATTAACTACAGCAAAGTTTTATTTTATTTCTATGTGATTGTTTCTTTGCAGCCATTGCCTTGTTTCGTTGATTACTTGGATTGCCTGATTTTCTGTATATTTAACTGCGACTTTTTGAAAACCCCACTGTCAGCTTAAATAAGTTTGGTTTTTGTGCTGCGTACAGTCATAGAATACTATATTATATGTAGCGTTTTAATAGGTTTGTTTGGGTCTTTTGTTGCTACCTGTACTAATTTGTTACTCTCGCAATCCAGACTCCATCACGAAAGGTTCTTTTATTGTTGACCAAATGCAGATACAATGAATCACACATTCATGGTTAAATCATTAAATGCGGGCACGACTTAATAAACACTGAACTCGGCTTCTCTGCATGTTTACCAATGGTTCTAAACTGTTAGATATTATTCGTGTTTGAAAACAAATAGGCATGGCATTATGTTAGAAATAGGAAGTCCAGGAAGTGTTTGACCTTGCGGCCGCGTTAAAGCGGTTTAACAACCGTGTGAAGGGGAAGTAACATGGAACTAAAGATAACATGCGGTACATATTAAATAAGGACAAGAACACGGATTTGCTACATATATAGTATCTATGGTAGGGTGCTTTTAAATACTACAGGGCGCTTGGATTGCTATGGCTATGGAAAGTAATTCTAACCCTGCCCCAAACACCAATCTAATCTTTAACTTTAACCCCAACTATAACATTAATATCATGGCTTTTGTAATTACGAAGTATAGATGCAATCCAAGCGATCCAAGCGCTCCAAACTATCTAAGCGCTCCATGCGCTCGATAATATTCTGCTTCAGTATTAAACGTACACTCTTAGCAGACTACAACGATAATAATTATTATAAGCAATACGACGCTAGACGTTTTGTCTCACAGCGACGAAGTTTGATAACCATGTAAGAGGAAGTTATTGGGAGTTCTAGAGTTATTCTGTGTATGGGTATGGCTTTATCGTGTGGGAAAAAATGATAATAAAGTCATATTGTATACAGTACACATTGACATTTGTTTAAGACACACATTACACCTTGATTTAAGCGAATTAGCTACATAGCACGGTTTAGACATGCACGAATGGGACAAGAGTATATACTTTTTAAATAAACATGGTAAACAAGTTTGGTTTGTTAACTAAGGGATCCATTCTATCCTAAATGCAGGATAAATTAATTAACACTTGTATAAAATATAGCGATTGTGGTTAAGGCACTGCTTGGACATGTATATATATACCATACGCGCCGACTTTTTATTTTGTTCGGGGAGGTCAGAAGTACTATGACGTCATCCATTCTAGCGTGCGTCAATAACTATTTGTCTAATTAAACTACAAATGTATCGTTATTCTAGCTGGGAGTTGTTTGTCCAAAATATTTTACCTTAGATTAACCGGATTTTTGTTCATTTCACTAAATAAAACCGAAATACTTGTTGGAAGGCCTACTAACGCAGTCTAACAAGACGATTAAGCATAACAACGCTTTCGTCATAATATGAATTAAATTTCCCCGATTGCCCGACGTCACACTGCGGTTTCTCGTGGCGGCGAATGTCCTTTAATCCTATCGGACCGATTGCTGCTGCGCTGTCAACAATATTAGCGATAAAGAAATAATTAATTGTTGCTATTATCTAACAAGCTCAGTTTAATCAAACTACTTCCGCATGAAAAATATTTTTCCTATATTTCTTACTATAAAGGTAGTTACCGAAACGGAGATTATATGTGTTAGTTTTTATCTTATCAAACAGAATGTCGCGAAAGTTTGCTTACTATAGGAAACAAAATAAACAGTACTTTACAAATGATGGCGAAGTATACACAGTTCTTGGCTAATTGCCTCATAAAATGCGTGTCGTAGTATTAAATTGTTCTCTGCTCTTTAGCTCTTTGAGATATATTCTCCTTAGCATCAAACCATTAATCTGTTTGCCTTGAAGCGTTAATCAGTAAGCCTTTAAGCTTAGATTTTTGTCCTGTGATAATGGCTGCAAATAACTTGAATGAGAAAGAATATAGAAGCGATCACGAGGTCGGTTTACTTGACAATGTAAACAGTTTACGTGAAGAAAGGATACTTTGTGATGTCACATTCAATGCGGAAGGTGGAGAAGTATCAGCTAACAGAAGTATTCTTGCCGCGTTTTCCGAATATTACAGAGCCATGTTCACATCCAAGTGCAAAGAAGGCTGTACAGATGATGGTGTCAAAGTTGTTGGAATTACAGCTATAATACTTAACCTGATCATAAGCTTCATTTACACTGCAAAGATCACAATCAACAGTGAAACGGTTTATCAACTGTACGAGGCGGCCGATATGTTGCAAATCAAATATGTAAAAGATTATTGTGTTGACTTTTTTAAAGACACACTTGAAGTTGGGAACTGTTTAATCATTCGGGCATTTGCACAAATTTACAATATACCTGAGTTGGTGACACATTGTAACAATTTCTTCTTAGATAACTTAGAGTTGGTTTTAAATGGACTGGACTTCAAAGAATTGAATCCGGATGAAACTGAAGCTCTTATTATGATGACAAAGACATCGGATTCTTCAAGTGAAGAGATGATTTTCAGAAGCATCATGAATTGGGTTAAACACGATCTTGAAAATCGACAACAATTCTTTGAACGCTTGTTTCAACTGATTGACATCAAGAAATTACCAACTTCCTTCCTTAAAATGATTAAAAAAACTGAATGGACTTGGATGAGAAAATGTGAAACTTTTGTTGATGCGTGCATGTCTGAATTAATCAATCGTAATGAAAACCAACCAGTAGAGGGAGCTAGAGCAATAAAGATTGCATCTCAATTCCTGGTTGTGGGTGGTGATGATGATGCAAGCAAACTTGTCAGTATTTACGATGTTGTTGGAAAACATTGGAGAAATATTGTGTCAACCTTGGAGGAAAGATGTGCTTCAACCAGTGTGAAGATAAACAACCATGTTTATACGGCTGGTGGTGGTGGATTGTTTGCCACAGATTCTGCTGAGATGTTGGACTTGGAGCAAATTAATGCTGGTTGGCACAAGGTGGCATCTATGAATGAGGAACGTAGGTTCGCAGCATCTGCTGTGTTGAATGATGAAATGTTTACTGTGGGAGGTTGGGATGTTGGTTATTTATCATCGGCTGAATTTTACAACCCAGTTGTGGATAGATGGACTAATATTGCTCCAATGGAAACCAAACGAGGTGGACATGCTCTTGTTTCATATGATGGTCGTTTATATGCGTTTGGTGGGAATAATGGAAATAGAATAAATTCAATGGAAAGTTTTGATCCAAGAATGAGAAAATGGGAAAAGGTGACTTCTATGAAAGGGATCAGAGATGGACTGTGTGGTGTTGTTTGCAATGGTGAGATTTATGCCATTGGTGGTGACGAACTTGATTCGGTCGAACGATATAATTTTCGAACCAATTCCTGGAGGTCGGCCAGCAGAATGAACTACAAGCGACATGGTGCTTCCGCTTGCGTTGTGAATGGGAAGATATATGTCGTTGGAGGTCGTGGTGAATCCAGCACCTCAGTGGAGGTTTATGATCCAACAATCGATGAATGGAAGATTGAAACCAACATGGAGATACCAAGATGTGATTCATCAGTTGTAGCTTTGTAAGCGATATCTACAACCATGCCACCAAGATTACATTGCAAATAATCTGAACACTTTTGTTCACAATAACATTCAGTTAAACTTTTGATATTTCCTGAACATAATTCTTGTTTGGGACCAAATCACCATAAATGTTGTAGTAGTGCATTTATTTACATCATTATATTTCACATTTATCTAATTATGTGGATTCCAATTTAAATGTCACTTTTTAACAACTATAAGAGCTGTAGTTTATACGGTAATGCGATTTCTTTATTTTTTTAATTATTTTACTTATTTATGCTTTATATATATAATGCACTGTACTTTCCATTAGGATTTATACAGTAATATACTCTGTAATTTCAGCTAAAATGATGCTTTATTAAGTCATATAGGCTATATTTTCAGACAAATTATGCTTTATATAGTCATATACACTGTAATTTCAGCCAAAACTATTCTTTATTCAATAATTTTTGAAAAACACCGATGTGGTAGCTCTTTAGGGGAATTACGAATAAAACCGCAAGTACAGATATACCAAAAAGCTGGTAAAATATATGTAGACAATAGTTTTGAATCTGTAACCCTTCTACTAAGACCGACGGACTAATCCACAAAACTATGTGGACGAACAGCGGCAATTTTTCGAAAGTTTCAGATTTGCGTCAAGATCAATAAAGCCTTAATAGAGGGCCAATATATCGCATATAAAGAAGTCAATTTAGCAGATAATATCGATCACAGCGGCTCTAAATATCATGTCCATGTGGCGCAATGACAGGGTATTCTTGATATAGAAGCAATCCAGTTTTCGGTTTCGTTCCAAAACTTTTTTCCAAGACAGTGTGTGAGCAAGTACAGAATAGGTTAGTTAGTGTTTCAGACTCAATAAAAGAGATCTCAAATTTATTTTTACAATTATTTTCAACTTATACAATTCAGTGTTTGTTACAATAGCTTTTAGCTTTGATTTGAAATGTATTTTCCAGGGTAGACTATATTTTTTGAATATTTCGATTCTTCTCTTTATATTGATCATCTTAATGATGAAGATTTATAACTTTGTTTTAACGTGCACAATAAATACATCATTTTAACATTGACACAACACACACACAGGATGTGCAGCTTAAAGGTACCGGAGCATTGAAGAGCTTCTGCGCAATTAGCACTATTTTAGTTTACACCACCCAACCCTACTAGGTCCCTTGGGCTTGGGCCCCTTTTTCGTGCTCGAGACGCGTCACATCGCCCCACTGACCACGACCTTCCAGGCATTGGAGCCCTCAGCGTCTCCCAGGTCGAAACGGTCCCAAATGAAACACTTAATGCTCGACTTGTTTCGGCCTGGGCCGCTAAGGGCTCCCAACTGAACGACCATTCCCCTTTATATTTACAGATTAAATTATACACATGTTTTGCGGTAAAGACGTCCTGCCTCGATGCCAAGCGCTGTAGAGCGGCAAATGAAGAAGATTTGAACGTCGCTATGCAGCCATGGATCACCACAAAACCAAGCCAGCACCGTCGACCTATCAAGATCCAAAAGTCGGCGGTTTCTGACCAAACCCGACAATGGCGTTTAACTCATCATTTCGGGGTTTGCCCCAAATGTATAGAGATTGTAGTAAGTAGTGTTACACATGTTTATATACGTATATACAGTTTACAATGAAAATGTGATTTACAAATGGTGGTATTTAACACGTGGTTGTCGCTCTCTGGTATTTTGGTCGTGTTTACCATAACCATGACTTCCTTACTTACAGTGATGTAATAATGATCTTAATGACGTTGAATGATCTTCCGGCTGTCCTAGAAAGTCCCCGGTCACGCACAAATTGATGAATGAAGTTTTTATTACGTCATAAAGGACGCCCGATGTCCCGCGTTTCTTAATTGACTCGTAATTTACAATTCCGTCCCATTGTTCTCGAACTTCACCGCGATTGTTATTCACAATAAACGCCATTGTATGAAAACAATGCAAAAAACAACCACATCCGATCTAAACTTTTACATCGAAAGGTCAAAGTGACGTGACAATTACGTTAAGATGACGTTTTAACACGTCACGTGACACAAAATAACCTCAAAGTAAGCGATCCACAAAGATATTCGCTTAAAACACACATTACATGCCTTTGTGTAATATAAGTTAAGTTTGGTTATTTGTGGTTTTGCAACTTTAAAGAGAAATAAATTAAAGGGGAACTGAAGTCGATTTTAAGAATATCTTAATAAATGGAAAAAAATACGCTGATTTCAAAAATCAAATCAGTTTCTTCCAATATTTTTTGGTTAAACAGTTATGAGCAAATATGTATTTCATTTTATGTTAGGGGATTTCCCGTATTACGTCACTGACGTTGTTGAGATTTCGTGCCTATATGCATTGTATACAATCATGTGTCAGTTTAGAGGTGAATTAGTAACAGAAGCGCCTGCTGGAGCGTTGTATTTTCGTTTTTATTATAGAGACTTAGCATAACACTTATCATATAGCCTTACTGAACCAATGTACATGGTGACAGCTTACTTTAAGCGCGGTCATTAAGGCCTGCAGGGTCCTGGACCTAAGCTGAATGCTGAGGTATACAGGTCTCGTATTTAAATGACTTTAGAATAATAAGTCTTAGCAATTTATATCATAAATAATAAAAGTGAAAACAGAACAAGAAAACTATAACAGAATGCATTAAACTGTAACTGCCAGCAATTTATAGAAATAAACCAGCCATTAGGCAAAGGCTAGACTATGCGGTGGGAAAAGCCTATTTCTTTCATGGTTTACCTTGGCTGTTTGTATAATGTTTTGCTGTTGTGTATGTGGTGCATTTAATGTCTGCTGTTATTGAAACTGAGCATTAGCCTACTGGTTGAGAATACCACTTATTGCATAAACCAGTTAATCCACAGTTGAGTAGCTGATGTGTAGTCTGACAATAAGTACACAGCAAGCACTCAGATAAGTAAGTGAAGAATATATGTAATAGATCTTTACTTAACTACCCAAATAAGTTAATAAGAATATACCACATTTCTAATTTAGTTCTTTTTATTAGATATTGTAAAATGCCTAAAGTTAAGCCACTGAGAAGGAAGAAAGAGTGATTGGAGTATATTGTTTTGCTCCAGGATGTACAAATTCCTATTACAGCACACGAACTTCCAATCCACCTGTGCTCTTTCATCGATTTCCTCACAACAACAAAAAACGGTTGAAGCAATGGATACAACAATGCAAGCGTTCTAAACTACCTGGAAAAAGAACCGCAGTGTGTAGTGCACATATTTGTGACAAGGATTATCATAGTCATAAATTGTATTTGACTCCAATGGAGTAGCCAAGATGATGAAAACAAACCACTTGGTGAAAAATACAGTTCCAACAATTTTTAATTTTTCTGATTATGATTTTAAACATAGTGATCAACCCAGTACATCAAGTGCAACTTCAAGAACTTTTTTATCCAAGCAGATAATTGAAAAAAATAAGGGCTTTTAGTAATGCAAGTCCAGTCTGGCGTTATTTTGTGCACAAATGCATGTACATTCATGCAGCATAAACATTCTTGCAGTGTGTCCATAAGAATACAGTTTTTGCAACGGCACCAAGTCATGTCAATAGGTAATGTTTCTAAATAAACATTTTCTTCTATGGGGCTTGCATCTTCAAAGATACTTTCAGACGTTTTCCTTGGTTCAAACGCATATGACTAAATTTGTGTTGTTTTATTGTGTACAATAAAACTTCTTTCATCCATGCCAGAATGCTGAAAACTGTCATCCATTTTAGTGTTACAACATTAACTTAAATTTACTCTAGAAATGAAGAAAACAAAAGAAAGTTGTTAAAACTTCTATGCATATGTATACCAAATCTCTCACACTTTCAGTTTGTAGTCTAGGGATTGATAACAACATTGCTAGTATACGTTGCAGATTATGGCTATATATTGAAAAGCAACAATCATGAAAGAAATAGGCTGTTCCCACCGCATAGTCTGATCTTTGATTGATGGCTGGTTTATTTCTATAAATTGCTGGCAGTTACAGTTTACTGCCTCCTGTTCTAGTTTTCTTGTTCTGTCTTCACTTTTATGATTTATGATATAAATTGCTAAGACTTATTATTCTAAAGTCATTTAAATACGAGACCTGTATACCTCAGCATTCAGCTTAGGACCAGGATCGTGCAGGCCTGAATGAGCGCGCTTAAGGTAAGCTGTCACGCGGGTACATTGGTTCAGTTAGGCTATAAGGCAAGTGTTATGCTAAGTCTCCATAAAAAAACGAAAATACAACGCTCCTGCAGGCGCTTATGTTACTAATTCACCTCTAAACTGGCACATGATTGTATACAACGCATATAGGCACGAAATCTCAACAACGTCAGTGACGTAATACGGGAAATCCCCTAACATAAAATAAAATGCATATTTGCTCATACCTCTTTAACAAAAAAATATTGGAAGAAACTGATTTGATTTTTGAAATCAGCGTATTATTTTCCATTTATTAAGATATTCTTAAAATTGACTTCAGTTCCCCTTTAAAGAATGATCGAACAGACACTTAGAACAGGGAAAATGCAAGCAAAATAGAACAACTTATAACATATGTTAAACGAATCGGACCGCCGAATAAGGTCACGTAGTAATCAATTACCTTCGTTCATTTACCAAGGTTAGGGTTTCTATTCATACCAAAGTCTGGTATTTTAGCATACCATATTTCAAGGTCATGGTCTAATTCATCTTTATTCGCCACCTTAAAACAAAACCAACAAAGTTAGATTATTCGAATGCGGATAATAATAACAATTTTGTAAGACGACCTTGCTAATAACACCGAGGAGGGTGGCAAAAAAGGAGGGAAAGAGGGAAAACCCAAAAATGATAGATTAATAGCGCATTAAAGTTAGTTTTAAACATAGGGTTGAAGTAACGGTTAGTTCTAGGTTTGAGATTGGTGTTTAGGGCAAGGTTAAAATTAGTTTGAATAGTTTTATTCGGCAGTTTCCCTTCTTTCCGCTTTTCCCACTTTTAGTGACCCCCCCACGCGATAACTTTGAAAAAGTCATACAATTTGTCTACGCCCTGTCTCCATCTTTCACCGTTTCGTTATCAAATAACCCGAATATACTAGGTTCATAAACACACAAATCTTAACTCAAATATTTCCAGTAATTGTGGCGATAGGTCAAAAATCTAAAAAATACTAAAATTTTAATTTAAGAAATAGTATAGTTTATTTATTTTTAACCTAGTATTTAAAATGGTAAACGAAAAAAATCACGACACAGCAATAGAAAAAGACGGAAAAAGGAACGGTCGTTAAAACACGTCATTTAAAAAAGGATATAACTTAAATATAACTAAACGGTGTTAAATTCTTTTTTTAATCGCTTTAATAGAATTAAAACTGCTTTGTAAATACCACACTCTCCTAGTTATCACAGCGGAAAGTAATTCGGCCGTTTATTTATTGAGCTAGATACAAATTCGATTATCTCCGCCGCGCGCGAACTGCTCTTTTACTCAGCATGGGAACGGGCTTACGTCATTGTTTTACGGGGAATCCCCCAACCCGATTAGTGCAATTGAAAAGCAAACATAATTCGTCGCGCAGATTAACCATGGCGAGCGAAAAAGGCGGACGACTGGTTATAACATCGTTAGAAGGAGGTTTAGGTTCATTTATCAATTTAAACAACAATCTGTTCGGCAATTCAATTTATATTTAAGCTTTATATTACGAATGGTTTCCAAGTTTAACTTTGTTTTTAAGATCTATAGTATAAATATCAAAGTTGATTATACATATTGCTAATATAGAACTTAATATAAAAAAAATAGTTTCAATCTATATAGACAGACAGGGTAATTAAAGTTATTTTTTAAGAAAATCTTTTATTTTTAGGCAAAACCGGCAAAATGAATATTCCTCTTGTAAGGCCTCTGTCTAGTGCGACCTACTTACACCGACTCCTTAACATGAGGAACAATATAAACGCGTTCACCCGCACACTTGATTGATGATTTCATTATTGAATGTTCTTGTATTAATAGATGAGCGATGATCGGTTTTCTATTTTAATAAGTTTACATAAATATACACATGAATAAAACAACAAATATTAATAAACAATTAGCTTACCAACTGTCCGTAGGTCTACTATCTATATAAATTAAGTAAATGTACGTGGTGTCGGTATAAGCATCAGCACAAAAAGGAAAGAAAACCACGAGGTTGAGGAAATATAAAACATATTGATTGTTACGAAAAATGAGCTCACAATAGTACACATAGACATTTTAAAAACATTAACTTGGAAGCAGATTATGATTTACAGATACTACACCTCTATTTAATTACAACAAAATATCCAAATTTAGATAAATTAACTTTATAATTTTATTTACTACAAGGCAGTTGTAAATTATAACATTGCTTGTCATTCACTCGATGCTATGACGCGCCAAAGTTCACTGTTACGTCACAAACCAGGTCAAATATGGAGCGATAAATGTTCAAGCTCATCAGAAGGTGATTCCCCCAAACAGCAACTGGTTCGTATTCATAAAAGGTGAGTTGAAAAAAAAACGAAATATACGAATGAGTAATATCCGTTTGTTGGACTGACCTTCTCAATTATGTCAATCTTACATTTATAAAAACCTACATTAAAACTAAATTAAACGAATATTTTTTTTTATTTCACTGCATATAAAAGATATAAATATAAATGTAAAAATTCCAAAAAAAACTTAAATTAAAAAACCACACTTTACAAAGGGTAATTCGACAATTGCTTGTGTAAAAACGCCTCAATGACTTTCCCATTCACATGAATGTTTAGTTAGTTTATTCAATTTTTGCCCCAGTATTTAAAAGTGGCGAAAAAAATGAGGACACGGCAACAAAATGTAATATCATATGGAAGCCATTTCAACTTAAAGTTTCCAATAAACCGTCCGCAACAATTCCAAGCCAACCCACCCAGGTGATCATCCATCACGTCGGTAAGCAGCTCCTCTTCAATGATGCTCCTGCCTCTGTTCAATCAGCGCTTCGACAAATATTATATCGGAAAGATATCGAAGTTTATCTAAGTGAGTTATGTCACCCGTTGCTTATCCTCAAGAGCACACCGGCAGACGCGATTACAATGTCTTGCAGAGATCGCACTTGCTGTGATCTCAAAGTGGAACAATCTCAATCGTACAAGAAACTTTTTTACCGATCCAAGTTTCGAACCCGTTACTGAGGCCTTTTTCTATATAGGAGTCAGTATATGTTCCGATCACGTTAACCATTCGGGCACACGACCAAAATCACCTAAGAAGCTTATTCAACCGTTGTTTAAATAAAAAATATTTATAATTGTTTTTTGTTACCTAATTCAGTTTTGTTCCCATGATGGGCTTGTCACTTTTAAAATAATATTTAAGTCCGATTTTGTATGAAGGGAGTTATATATAAATAGGTCGTGTTAATCATTCGGCCATGAGTGTACAAATAAATTAACGATCTCTATGTTCAGACAGCAAAGTAATCGAGCAGCAATCGATAAAATTCAACCAACACGAAAAGGACCAGTTCGTTAAAACTGACTCCGGGGAGGAATTTGAAGTCGATCTAGTGGTCGAGTGCCCGGATAGAAGGAAGAACTCGGAATTGTTTAAACCAGTTCTTGGTGGGTAGATGGGTATCGTCCGACCGAATAGTGCGGCGCCTTTCAACCGAAGGGTTGAAAGAAACTGGTCACTAGCTAGTCGAGTGTGTCCTTGGACAAGGCACTTAACGGACATTGCCTAAACCCAGCAGTATAATGGGTTCTACTTAATTTAAGGAACGTGTGAATCATATACAACACACTGTAATAGCCCCGGTAACCCGACGGTGGGCGCGAGGTGATCTGACGATTGCCCGTGTGTTAACCCCCTTGGTTTTCCCATTCACGGGGATAAACATAAAGTATTCCACATTCAGGCGGTTCTATCGACGGCGCTGGATCTATAAAAGTCGATTCGAACCTGAAAGTAGAAGGTTGTGACGACATATACGCTATTGGTGACGTAAACAATATGTCAGAATGTACACTCGAATCAGAGATGAAACAAGCCGAATTTTTGGCCGCGCACTTGAAAGCTGTGATAACGAATGCTGAGACCACGGTGTATGCGAGAGGTTGGTCGATCGTATTGGGGGGCGGAATAGTTTAGTTCATTCATTTTGTTCCCCGGTATTAAATAAAGAGAAATAAAGCTTATTGCGGCACAGGTACAGGAAAATGCAATAGCTCCGGTAACCCGACGGTGGGCGCGAGGGAACTGACGATTGCCTGTGTGTTAACCTTCTTGGTTTCCCCAGTCACGGTGATAAACATGAATATCTTTTTCGCTGTGATTCGGGTTTTCTATTTTCTCACACAACACACAATTTCCCACCAAATTGATAATAATATTCAAATTTCAGACGAACCAACTATCTTGATTCCTATTGGTCGATATAGTGGTTGTGGATTACGTCATGGAAAAGACCTCGATGAAGATGACGTCATGGAATTAATCAGCACAAATTTGATGACTAAGCAAGTGTGGGTAGGCTTGGGTCTAACATGCCCGCTATCAACGTTTACTTAATATTATTTCAAGAAATGTTTATTTATGTTCTTGTTAATAGTCGATAATTTGATGTGATTTCATAAAATGTTTTAAAATCACATTTTCGCTACCATGACCACTTCGTTCAAAGAATAAACCAACCATTAAGATTCCATGACGTATTGCTTAGTGTGACGCCTTTAAGTCATAGGGTTGCAGAATCGAAACTGGTCGCTAGCTAGTCAATTGTGTCTTTGGGCAAGGCACTTAACAAACATTGCCTAAGCCCAGCGAATTAATGGGTTTTACGTAATTAAAATAACGTGTGAATCATTCACAACACATATTAGGTATTTTCCATGAGTTTGTAGAGGGGAAAAAGAGGGGGAAAATTATATACGATTTTACTTTGTAAAGCATTGAAATATGACGACAAAATTACAGTGGCCAATCGGATATCGGACGAAATCGAACGTCTGGGGCGATCCCATTAGCATTTACCCGATTTCTCGAAAATGATAAAGTCTACCAAATCGACCATTGTTAAAGAGTCCTCCAAGACGCACAATCTTCGATTGCTATAACTTTGCCGTCATATTGCGATGTGGTACGAGGTAAAATCGTATATAATATTCATATAATATATTTATATAATATATATATATATATATATAGTTCGTATTAAATATATACACTGTTTATTAAATATTAGTGAAATAGAAATGTATATTCTGTTATAGTTTAGCTATGATACTAAATTTGTTATGATACTCGTCATACTAAAACTACGGTATATTTCCACCCCTCGTTTACTACTAACTTTGGAACCAAAACGATTCTGCATAATGGGATTAAGGTGTGAAAGTTTATCAGTGAATCCCTTAAACATACCTCCTACTCCTGTTGT
>CH002265.1:24071-39936 GCA_000149265.1 Ciona savignyi | reverse complement strand
TATATATATATATATATATATATATATATATATATATATATATATATATATATATATATATATATATTACACGTGTTTTCAAATTGTTGGTGGTAAACGCTACAGCGAAAGAAACAATAATAAAAATTGTATTGTACCGATCTTATGCAAATATTTAATTATGTCATATTAAATTCTGTAAAGTTTTATTTTATTTCTATGTGATTGCTTCTTTGCAGCCATTGCCTTGTTTCATTGATTACTTGGATTGCCCGATTTTCTGTATATTTGACCGAGACTTTTTGAAAACCCCACTGTCTGCTTATGCTAAAATAAGTTTGGTTTTTGTGCTGCGTACAGTCATAGAATACTATATTATTTAGTATCTATGGTGGGGTGCCTCTTAATACTACAGGAGCGCTTGGATCACTTAGATTGCTATGGAAAGTAATTCCAACCATGTCCCAAACACTAATCTTAATATTATCATGGCTTTTGTAATTACGAAGTATAGTAAGCGATCCAAGCGATCATGTAGTATTTAGAGGTACCGTCTATGGTACGGTACCGGTATCTATCCAATTATTCTGGCAGAATTACTGTGGTGGAATTTCGATGGTTCCGTCTTGGATTCAGAACCTACATGATCGATTACATAGGAAAGGTATCGATTCGGTCAGCTGGGAAATTAACCGTAGATAATAAGTTCGATTTGGTAACTTGGTGACCCGTCCGTTTATTCTCGATGAAATAAAACTGTTGCAATCTGGTTTTAAACATTGAGCAATGGTATATAGCACGGTCTAGACATGCACGAATCTGACAAGAGTATATATTTTTTAACTAAATATGGTAAACAAGTTCGGTTTGTTAACTAATGGTTCCATTCTAATTCTGATTGCAGGATAAAACACTGGTATAATATATAGTTATTGTGGTTAGGGCGCTGCTTGCACATATATGTAATATATATGTGGGGTAAAATTGCATAAATTATTGTTAGTGATTGACGTTAAAAGTTTGGCCTCCCACCAAAACTGGGACGCAAATGTTGACAAATGTTGTAAAAGGGAAAGTTATTCGGACTTATGGTTGTGTAGTGTAGGCTCTTTTGTGAGAAAATAATAATGGTATATATTGTATACCGTAAGCATTGACTTTTTTTTTAATTCGCTTCATACATGTATATGGTAAAATCAAAAAGTGTTTTAAAAATTGTGGTGGTTAACATGTGATTGACTTTCTCTAGTTTTATCCAAACTTTTTAGTGATTTTTGTCCTGTGATAATGGCTGCAAATAACTTGAATGAGAAAGAATATAGAAGCGATCACGAGGTCGGTTTACTTGACAATGTAAACAGTTTACGTGAAGAAAGGATACTTTGTGATGTCACATTCAATGCAGAAGGTGGAGAAGTATCAGCTCACAGAAGTATTCTTGCTGCGTTTTCCAAATATTACAGAGCCATGTTCACATCCAAGTGCAAAGAAGGCTGTACAAATGATGGTGTCAAAGTTGTTGGAATTACAGCTCTGGTACTTAACCTGATCATAAGCTTCATTTACACTGCAAAAATCACAATCAACAGTGAAACGGTTTATCAACTGTACGAGGCGGCCGATATGTTGCAAATCAAATATGTGAAAGATTATTGTGCTGGCTTTCTTAAGGACACACTTGAAGTTGGAAACTGTTTAATCGTTCGGGCATTTGCACAAATGTACAATATTCCTGAGTTGGTGACACATTGTGACAATTTCTTCTTAGACAACTTAGAGTTGATTTCAAATGGACTGTTCTTCAAAGAATTGAATCCGGATGAAACTGAAGCTCTTATTAGAATGACAAAGACATCGGATTCTTCAAGTGAAGAGATGATTTTCAGAAGCATCATTAATTGGGTTAAACACGATCTTGAAAATCGACAACAATTCTTTGAACGCTTGTTTCAACTGATTGACATCAAGAAATTACCAACTTCCTTTCTTAAAATGATTAAAAAAACTGAATGGACTTGGATGAGAAAATGTGAAACTTTTGTTGATGCGATTGTGGCTGAATTGATCAAACGTAGTGAAAACCAACCAGTAGAGGGAGCTAGAGCAGTGGCTATTGCATCCCAATTCCTGGTTTTGGGTGGTTATGATGCAAGCAACCTTGTCAGTATTTACGATGTTGTTGGGAAACATTGGAGAAATATTGTGTCAACCTTGGAGGAAAGATGGGGTTCAACCAGTGTGAAGATAAACAACCATGTTTATACGGCTGGTGGTGGATGGTCTGGCAAAGATTCTGTTGAGCGGTTGGACTTGGATCAAATTAATGCTGGTTGGCACAAGGTGGCATCTATGAAAGAGAAACGACAGTTCGCAGCATCTGCTGTGTTGAATGATCGAATGTTTACTGTGGGAGGTGAGAATGGTGATTATTTATCATCGGCCGAAGTTTACAACCCAGTGTTGGATACATGGACTAATATTGCTCCAATGGACACTAAACGAGGTTCGCATGCTCTTGTTTCATATGATGGTCGTTTATATGCGTTTGGTGGATATAATTTGAATTATTTAAATTTAATGGAAAGTTTTGAACCAAGAATGAGGAAATGGGAAAAGTTAACTTCTATGAAAGAGAACAGAGGTGGACTGTGTGGTGTTGTTTGCAATGGTGAGATTTACGCCATTGGTGGTGAAGGACATAATTCAATCGAAATATACAATTTTCGAACCAATTCCTGGAGGTTTGCCAGAAAAACGACCCACAAGCGAAGTTATGCTTCCGCTTGCGTTGTGAATGGGAAGATATATGTCGTTGGAGGTCGTGGTGAATCCAGCACCTCAGTGGAGGTTTATGATCCAACAATCGATGAATGGAAGATTGAAACCAACATGGAGACATCAAGAGATTATTCATCAGTTGTAGCTTTGTAAGCAAAATCTACAACCAAGTCACCAAGATTGCATTACAAATAATTTAACACTTTTGTTCACAATTACATTCAGTTAAACTGTTTGATATTTCCTGAACATAATTCTTGTTTGGGACGAAATCACCATAAATGTTGTAGTAGTGCATTTATTCACATCATTATATTTCAGACTTATCTAATTATGTGGATTAAACGCTGTGCTTCATACGGTAATGCGATTGCTTTATTTTTTTAATTATTTTTCTTATACATGCTTTATTTATATGAAACTAAATGTTTATTAAAATTATGCTTTAATTAATAATATACACTGTAATTGTAGCCAAAATTATGCTTTATTTTATTAATATATACTGTAATTTCAACCAAAATTATGCTTTATTTAGTAATATACACTGTAATTTCAACCAAAATTATGCTTTATTTAGTAATGTACAGTGTAATTTCAGCCAAAGTTATGCTTTATTTAGTAATATTCATTGAAATTTCAGCCAAAATTATGCTATATTATGTAATATACACTATAATTAGCCAAAATTATGCTTTTTTTAGTAATATACATTGTAATTTCAGCCAAAATTATGCTTTATTTAGTAATGTACATTGTAATTTTAGCCAAAATTATGCTTTATTTAGTAATATACACTGTAATTTTAGCCAAAATTGTGCTTTATTTAGTAATGTACATTGTAATTTTAGCCAAAATCATGCTTTATTCAGTAATGTACATTGTAATTTTAGCCAAAATTATGCTTTATTCAGTAATATACACTATAATTTCAGCCAAAATTGTGCTTTATTTAGTAATATACACTGTAATTTTAGCCAAAATTGTGCTTTATTTAGTAATATACACTGTAATTTCAGCCAACGTTATGCTTTATTAAGTAATATACATTGTAATTTCAGCCAAAATTGTGCTTTATTCAGTAATATACATTGTTATTTCAGTTACAATTATGGTTTATTCAATAATAAACATTGTAATTTCAGTCGCAAAATAATTATTATTTGTTAGAAAACCACAATGTGGTAGCTGTTTGGGGGAATTACCATTGCTTTTCTTATATCATATGAAGCAGGCTTATACATGGTTCGTTTATCTAACTCTCTATAAACTGTGTATAATTGATACATTATTGATTTGCTAATAAAACCGCAATTACAGATTCTAAAAAAGCAGGTAAAATATATGTAGATAATAATTCGCATTAGTCCAGACCATTTTAAATTGCTATTCAACACAGTGGATAGGATATTGATTTTTATACGGTAAATGGTAAAACCAAGGGGGTTAACACACGGCCAATCGTCAGATTACTGAAACTATTTCTGTGTGATGCGTATATGATTCACACGTTCCTTCACTTTAGTAGAACCCATCAATCCGCTGGGTTTGGTAAATGTCCGGTAAAAACATTGCCCAGAACACTACCGACTAGCTAGCACCCCGTTTCGAATCTGCAACCGTTCGTTTGAAATGCGACGCACCAACTAACCCACCAGACTAATATGTAGGACATCATTAAAGTTATAATCCGTTTCCCATCGCAATTGATATTTGCGAGGCTTCGTCACAACTTGGATCAAGGGCTGCAGTGTAGAAGTCTTTACTTGTGCATTGTGTATCGAACCACCAGAGGCGGAATCTGGTGCCTCGCCGGAGGGAACAGATGATTGTCGCAAGCTAACTTGCAACGCCGTGATTATCTTAGCGTATTGCGTGTATTCGTTTCCCGTTTCTTGAAGGTGGTGCTTTCGCATTAAAGTTTCAAAGATGTTGATTTGTCCGGTTTTCAAGCTTTCCCAATTCGTAAAGAGTGCGGGTTTTCGTTTTATTTGAATGTTTTTGTTCAGCCACAGTGGTTGGTGACTGATGCTCATTTGGACGTTTCTTCTGATCCTTTCCATCCAGGTCATCACGTTGCTATGCAAAGCACGCAACGGTATACGTTACAGCACTTATTGAAACGAACGAGTTACCTGCTTTCCTATGGTATTTTTTGTAGGTATGGTGTTTTTTGTAGCCATTTTTAGTATAAAGTGTATAACGTTTGTTTCTGCTATACTAATGGGTTCTTGTTTTTTAATCATACCTCGGTATGACAGGATGTGCAGCTTAGAGGACCAAACCCTGCGTCCCTCCTAGCGGCGGGAGGGGCGCCCACCTTACTCCACGATTCCTTCGAGCAAACCAGGATTCCCTTTCGGGCATCCTCCCGTTATAGACAAACAACGGGGAAACACTAGAGTCCTCAGCAACACTTTGTGCAACATGCACCAGCAGCAGTTAAGAGATCCGAAACGGTCCCAAGTAAAAGCACCTTATGCTCGGCTTGTTTCGGCCTAGGAGGGCACACAACAGGAACGACCTTTTCCCCTTTATATTTACAGATTAAATTATACACATGTTTTGCGGTAAAGACGTCCTGCCTCGATGCCGTGTGCTGTAGAGCGGCACATAAAAAAATTTTAACGCCGCTATTCAGCCATGAAGTACCACAAAACCAAGCCACCACCGTCGGCCAATCAAGATATAAATGTCGGCGGTTTCTGACCAACCCCAACAATAGTGTTTAACTCATCCTTTCGGGTTTTTCCACAAATGTATACAGATTGTGGTAAGGGTTACACATTTATACACATATGTATATAGTTTACAATGAAAATGTGATTTACAAATGGTGGTGGTTAACACGTGGTTGTCGCTCTCTGGTATTTTGGTCGTGTTTACCCATAACCATGACTTCCTTACTCATAGTGACGTAATAATGATCTTAATGACGTTGAATGATCTTCCGGCTGTCCTAGAAAGTTCCCGGTCATGCACAAATTGATGAATGAAGTTTTTATTACGTCATAAAGGACGCCCGATGCCCCGCGTTTCTTAATTGACTCGTAATTTACAATTTCGTCCCATTGTTCTCGAACTTCACCGCGATTGTTATTCACAATAAACGCCATTGTTTGAAACAATGCAAATAACAACCACATCCGATCTAAACTTTTACATCGAAAGGTCAATGTGACGTGACAATTACGTTGAGATGACGTTTTAACACGTCACGTGACATAAAATAAACCCAAAGTAAGCAATCCACAAAGATATTCACTTAAAACAAACATTACCTGCGTTTGTGTAATATCAAGTTAAGTTTGGTTATTTGTGGTTTTGCAAGAGAAATAAATTAAAGAATGACCGAACAGACACTTAGAACAGAGAAAATGCAGCAGGAAAATATGGAAACTGCAAGCAAAATAGAACAGCTATATATAACATCTGTTAAACGAATCGGACCGCCGAATAAGGTCACGTAGTAATTAATTACCTTAGTTCATTTAACAAGGTTGGGGTTTCTATTTATACCAAAGTCTTGTCTTTTAACATAGTATAAATACAACATATTCAAAGTTATGGTCAAATTTATCTTTATTTGCAACCTTCAAACCAAACCAACAATGTTAGATTATCCGAAAAAAGGAGGGTAAACGGGAAAAAGGGAAACTGCTCACTAAAATAAAGATTAGGGCGTTAGAGTTAGTTTTAAACATCGAGTTAGGGTTAGGATTAGTGATTGGGGCAGGGTAAAATTTAGTTTTCGCAATATTAGTGATTTTCTTTCTTCCCTCTTTCCCCTTTAAACTTGATAGAAATATATATTTATATTTGCACACAAATCTTAATGTAAATATCAGTTGTGGCAAAAGGTCGGAAATAAAAAAAATCGAAAAAAGTTTAACTTTAGAAACATAATTAAATGTTAAATACATTTCATTGATCGCTTTAATAGAATTAAAACTGCTTTGTAAATACCACACTCTCCTAGTTATCACAGCGGAAAGTAATTCGGCCGTTTATTTATTGAGCTAGATCCAAATTCGATTTTCCGCCGCGCGCGAACTGCTCTTTTACTCAGCATGGGAACGGGCTTACGTCATTGTTTCACGGGGAATCCCCCAACCCGACAACCCGATTAGTGCAATTAAAAAGCAAACATAATTCGTCGCGCAGATTAACCATGGCGAGCGAAAAAGGCGGACGACTGGTTATAAAGTCGTTAGAAGCCGGTTTAACTTCATTTATCGATTTAAACAACCATCTGTTCAGCAATTCAATTTATAATTAGGCTTTATATTACGAATGGTTTACAAGGTTTATACTACTTAGTTTAAGTTGATTAAATATATTGCTAATATATTACTTAATATCAAAAAATAGTTTTAATCTATATAGGCAGACAGGGTAATCGAAGTTCCTTTTTAAGAATATCCTTGATTTTTTTGACTAAACCGGCAAAAAGAATATTCCGCTTGTAAGGCCTCCGTCTAGTGCGACCTACTTACACCGAGTCCTTAGCAAGAGGAACAGTGAAACGCGCTGACCCGCACACTTGATTGATGGTTTCCTTATTGGACGTTCTTATGTATTAAGAGATGAGCGGTTTTCCACTAATTTTACATAAATATACACATGAACAAAACAACAAATAGTAATAAACAATTAGCTTACCAACTGTTTTTCGTAGGTCTATCTTTATAAATTCAGTAAATGTACGTGGTGTCAGTATAAACATCAGCACAAAAGGGAAAGAAAACCACGAGGTTGAGGAAATATAAAACATATTGATTGTTACGAAAAATGAGCTCACAATAGTACACATAGACATTTTTAAAAACATTAATTTGGAAGCAGTTTATGATTTACAGGTGCTACACCTCTAATTAATCACAAAAAAATCTCTAAATTTAGAGAAATTAAATGTATAATTTTATTTACTACAAGGTAGTTGTAAAATATAACATTGCTTGTCATTCACTCGATGCTATGATGCGCCAAAGTTCAGTGTTACGTCACAAACCAGTTCAAATATGGTGCGATATATCTTCAAGCTCATCAGAAGGTGATTCCCCCAAACGGCAACCGGCTCGAATTTATAAAAGGTGAGTTGAAAAAAGGAAATATACGAATGCGTAATATCCGTTTGTTGAATTGACCTTCTCAATTACGTAAATCTTACATTCATAAAAACCTACAGTGAAACTAAATTAAACGAATAATTTTTTTTTTACTGCATATAAAGGATATAAATATAAATGTAAAAATTCCAAAAATACTTAAATTAAAAACCACACTTTACAAAGGGTAATTCGACGATTGCTCGTGTCAAAACGCCTCAATGACTTTCCCATTCACATGAATGTTTAGTTGGTTTATTCAATTTTTGCCCCAGTATTTAAAAGTGGCGAAAAAAAAGGACATGGCAACAAAATGTGATATCATATTGAAGTCATTGCAACTTAAAGTTAAACCGTCCGCAACAATTCCAAGCCAACCCACCCAGGTGATCATCCATCACGTCGGTAAGCAACTCCTCTTCAATGATGCTCCTGCCTCCGTTCAATCAGCGCTCCGACAAATATTATATCGGAAAGATATCGAAGTTTATCTAAGTGAGTTATGTCAGGGAGCTCTGATTACTTGGGTTAGTGGTGTACGGTGCGGTGGCCGAATGGTTATCGCTCTGACAGCGATCAGATAGGACAGATGTTCATGTTTATCCCCGTGAATGGGAAAACGCAAGAGAGTTACGATTAACCATAAACGCAAGGGGCTTTATAACACGAAATCAATAGTAAATTCTTCAGATCTCCTCGCGCTCAATACCACACCGGCAGACACCATTAAATTGTCTTGCAGAGATCGCACTTGCTCTAAAATGAAAGTGGGGCATTCTCAATCGTGCAAGAAACTTTTTTACCGATCCAAGCTTCGAACCCCCGATGGGCTCGTTGCTTAGACCGTTTTCTGTACAGGAGTTGGTATATGTATCGGCCACGTTAACCATTCGGCCACAAGACCACCATAAAAGCTTATTCAACCGTTGTTTAAATAAATAATATTTATAATTGTTTTTTATTACCTAGTTCAGTTTCGATCCCAGGATGGGCTTGTCACCAAGTCCGATTTTATACGAAGAAAGTTATATATGAATCGGTCGTGTTAACCATTCGGCCATGAGTGTACAAATAAATTAACGATCTCTATGTTCAGACAGCAAAGTAATCGAGCAGCAATCGATAAAATTCAACCAACATGAAAAGGACCAGGTCGTTAAAATTGACTCCGGGAAAGAATTTGAAGTCTATCTAGTGGTCGAGTGCCCGGATAGAAGGAAGAACTCGGAATTGTTTAAACCATTTCTAGGTGGGTAGATAGTCATTGTCCGACCAAATAGTGTGGTGAATTAGTGCGTTTTAACCGGAGGGTTGCAGATTCAAAACTGGTCGAAAGCTAGTCGGTTGTGTCCTTGGACAAGGCACTTAACAGACATTGCCTGAACCCAGCGGATTAATGGTTTCTAATTAAACGAACATGTTAATCATACACAACACACTGCAATAGCTCCGGTAACCCGACAGTGGGCGCAAGGTGTTCTGACGATTGCCCGTGTGATAACCCCTTTGGTTTTCCCATTTACGGGGATAAACATAATTATCCTACATTCAGGTGGTTCTATCGACGGCGCTGGATCTACAAAAGTCGATTCGAATCTGAAAGTAGAAGGTTGTAACGACATATACGCTATTGGTGACGTAAACATTATGTCCGAATGCACACTAGAATCAGAGATGAAACAAGCCGAATATTTGGCCGCGCACTTGAAAGCTGTGATAACGAATGCTGAGACCACGGTGTATGCGAGAGGTCGATCGTATTGGGGGGGGGGGATAGTTGAGTGCATTCATTTAGTTCACCGGTATTAAATAACGGGAAATTGAGCTTATTGCGGCACAGGTACAGGAAAATGCAATAGCTTCAGTAACCCGACAGTGGGCGCAAGGTGATATGAAGATTACCCATGTGCTAACCCCCTTGGTTTCCCCATTCACGGGGATAAACCTTAATCTTTCTTTTGCTGTGATTTAGGCGTTTTTGTTTTCTCACACAACACACTTCGGCCGTTAATTACCATTTTCCGCCAAATTGATATTAATATTTAAATTTTAGACGAACCATCTATCTTGATTCCTATTGGTCGATATAGTGGTTGCGGATTACGTCATGGTAAAGACCTCGATGAAGATGACGTCATGGAATTAATCAGCACAAATTTGATGACTAAGCAAGTGTGGGAAGGCTTAGGTCTAACATGCCCGCTATCAACGTTTACTTAATATTATTGCAATAAATGTTTATTTATGTTCGTGTTAGTAGAATTTGATGTGATTTCATAAAATGTTTCAAAACCACATTTTCACTACCATGACCACTTCGTTCAAAGAATAAATCAACCATTACGATTCCATGACGTATTGCTTAGTGCGTCGCCTTTAAGCCATAGGGTTGCAGAATCGAAACTGGTCGCTAGCTAGTCAATTGTGTCTTTGGGCAAGGCACTTTACTCAAGTATTAAATAACACACCAAATTTAATTAATTAATTTTGATTTAAATTGTTTTTGTTGAAATTTATTTTTTTAATGTAAGGTTTAACGGCCACGTCATTTTTTTCCATAACTTGCAATGTGTCTAGTCACTGGCGTGTTTTAACTACTGTAGTTTTGCCGTTTCATCCTGTCTCCTTAATTTGTAACAAATGTTGTATTCTTCTTTATTGTAATGAAGGAGCAAAAAATAAAACTAAACTAAACTAAACACTTAACGGACATGGCATGATCCCCCACACAGCCATAGGTAGCCCGCTTGTATTTTTCTATGAGTTTACATAGGGGGAATTCACTAGATTCCTAATATACCTCGAAAACTGAGTTTTTATAATATCTAGAAAACTGAGTTTTAATATACCCAGTAAACTGAGTTTTTTTATTTATCCTAATATACCTAGAAAAACGCGCTTTTATAAAAAAAAATAATTGTAACTTCCCGACAGGGTGCTGGCTCTTAACACCTGTATTTGTGAGGAGTTCCAGTATGCTTAGACGGCGTCTCTTATTCAGTTTGGAATGACGCGTCATTGTCCAAAACTTCATGAATTTATTTATTCGAAATTGAAATGAATGATGGCGGCAACAAAAAGTCTTAAAATGACGGTTTAACATGTGTTTTACAAATATTGGTGGTTAAACATGTGGTTGACACTTTCTAGTTTATATTTTAATTTTTTCAGTTACGGCGTTTCAACAAACTAAATTAAAAAAGAGCGCGTAACTGCAAAGGGGCAATAGGGCAAATTCACAACAATACACATTGCATCATTGGCATCGACGTTGTATCATTTTTGCGTCGATGGCGTGCCATAAATCTCGGGGTAGCGCAGATCGATTCTATTTATTTTATGTTCGCTGCCCTGTCGTACACCAAGCTTGTCGTGAACCGATGTAAATATAACGTCGTGAACCATGAACCGATGTGAATATATGGTTACCATGGAAATGTTATTTGAGAAGCTAAATTAAGTTTAACACTATAGGTAGGTTGAAAATTCGATGGTTCCATTTTGGATTTAGAACCTACATGATCGCAATGGAGCAGTGGTTGTAAGGTCTAGACATGCACGAATCTGACAAGAGTATATACTTTTAACTAAACATGGTAAACAAGTTTCATTTGTTAACTAAGGGATCCATTCTATTCTGCTTGCAGAATAAATTAATTAACACATGTAAAAAAATTAGCGATTGTGGCTGAGGCACTGCTTGCACATGTAAACGTGGAGTATAATTGCATCAATTAGTAGGTTTCTCTGACACTACCTGTACCTATATATGACTCTCTCGATCCAAACTCACGTGAATAAATCGTCTGTACAAACGATGGTAAAGTATACACAGTTCTTGGCTAGTTGCCACGTTAAATTGCTGTCTTGCAATATTAAATTGTTCTCTGCTCTTTAAGTCTATTTCTCTTCGTTCTTTTCGTTCGGCATTAATCTGTTCTTAAAAACTCTCAGCGTTTAAACTACTGTTTTAGCGATAAAATTACTGCTTCTCAGCGTTAAGCATTATGGTATTGCTTTAGCCTTAAGTGTTATTGTTAATACTTGTCGTTAAAAGTTAGGCTTTCCACCAAAACTGGGACGATTCACAATGTTGTAAAAGGAAGTTAGTAATTTGGACTTATGGTTGATGGTGTAGGTTTTTTTGTGAGAGAATAATAATACTGAAGTCTTATTGTTTACAGTACACATTGACTTTAGCGAATTCTGTACATACATATAGTTGGTAAAATCAAAATGTGTTTTAAAAAAATAAAAATGGTGGTGGTTAACATGTGATTGACTTTCTCTAGTTTTATCCAGACTTCTTAGTGATTTTTGTCCTGCGATAATGGCTGCAAATAACTTGAATGAGAAAGAATATAGAAGCGATCACGAGGTTGGTTTACTTGACAATGTAAACAGTTTACGTGAAGAAAGGATACTTTGTGATGTCACATTCAATGCAGAAGGTGGAGAAGTATCAGCTCACAGAAGTATTCTTGCCGCATTTTCCGAATATTACAGAGCCATGTTCACATCTAAGTGCAAAGAAGGCTGTACAGATGATGGTGTCAAAGTTGTTGGAATTACAGCTCTGATACTTAACCTGATCATAAGCTTCATTTACACTGCAAAGATCACAATCAACAGTGAAACGGTTTATCAACTGTATGAGGCGGCCGATATGTTGCAAATCAAATATGTAAAAGATTATTGTGTTGGCTTTCTTAAAGACACACTTGAAGTTGGGAACTGTTTAATCGTTCGGGCATTTGCACAAATGTACAATATTCCTGAGTTGGTGACATATTGTAACAATTTCTTCTTAGACAACTTAGAGTTGGTTTCAAATGAACTGGACTTTAAAGAATTAAATCCGGATGAAACTGAAGCTCTTATTAGAATGACAAAGACATCGGATTCTTCAATTGAAGAGATGATTTTCAGAAGCATCATGAATTGGGTTAAACACGATCTTGAAAATCGACAACAATTCTTTGAACGCTTGTTTCAACTGATTGACATCAAGAAATTACCAACTTCCTTCCTTAAAATGATTAAAAAAACTGAGTGGACTTGGATAAAAAAATGTGAAACTTTTGTTGATGCGTGCATGTCTGAATTAATCCATCGTAATGAAAACCAACCGGTAGAGGGAGCTAGAGCAGGGGTGATTGCAACCCAATTCCTGGTTGTGGGTGGTAGTAAAGCAGGAAAACTTGTCAGTATTTACGATGTTGTAGGGAAACATTGGAGAAATATTGTGTCAAACTTGCAGGGAAGATTTGGTTCAACCAGTGTGAAGATAAACAACCATGTTTATACGGCTGGTGGTGGTAGATTTGCCACAGATTCTGTTGAGCGGTTAGACTTGGATCAAATTAATGCTGGTTGGCACAAGGTGGCATCTATGAATAAGAAACGTAGGTTCGCAGCATCTGCTGTGTTGAATGATCAAATGTTTACTGTGGGAGGTGTAAACAATTTCAATAATTATTTATCATCGGCCGAAGTTTACAACCCAGTGTTGAATACATGGACTAATATTGCTTCAATGGAAACCAAACGAGCTGATCATGCTCTTGTTTCATATGATGGTCGTTTATATGCGTTTGGTGGAAAGAATGAAAATTATTTAAATTCAATGGAAAGTTTTGATCCAAGAATGAGGAAATGGGAAAAGTTAACTTCTATGAAAGAGAACAGACGTGAACTGTGTGGTGTTGTTTGCAATGGTGAGATTTACGCCATTGGTGGTTACGTACTTGATTCGGTCGAACGATACAATTTTCGAACCAATTCCTGGAGGTCGGCCAGCAGAATGATCTATAGGCGATTTGGTGCTTCCGCTTGCGTTGTGAATGGGAAGATATATGTCGATTGGAGGTGATGGTATATCCAGCACCTTAGTGGAGGTTTATGATCCAACAATCGATGAATGGAAGATGGAAACCAACATGGAGATACCAAGAGATCTGTCATCAGTTGTAGCTTTTTAAGTGATATCTACAACCAAGCCACCAAGATTACATTGCAAATAATCCAACACTTTTGTTTACAATAACATTCAGTTAAACTGTTTGATATTTCCTGAACATAATTCTTGTTTGGGACCAAATCACTATAAATGTTGTAGTAGTGCATTTATTCACATCAATATATTTCACATTTATCTAATTATGTGGATTCCAATTTAAGTGTCACTTTTTAACAACTACAAACGCTGTACTTTAACCAGTAGTGGGATTGCTTTATTTCACCCGATTCGTTACGGATTAGCCCATAGTATGGGACATGGTTTGGTATGATTAGCGCATAGTATGCAGCCATGGTCGTATTTTCATACCACATGGTACGGCGATTAAGCATATTATGGTTGATCGCCATATTTTGTAAAATCATCGCAATGGTTACGCATGACTTATTTTCAGATTAAACAGTGTGTGGTAGCGTACGTCGGTGTAGCCTGAAAGCTTCGGAGGATTAGGATTAGTTAGAATTCCATTTTAGCATGTTCAATTGGGCAGTTACCGTTATTTTAGTGTGGTACATATTAAACTACAGGTATTAGTAAATTGTTAAGCTACCGGTTAAGGTTGCCGGCTAATACTGTGGCCGAAAATGTCTGTGACAAACTGACAACATCGTGGAAGTCGTTTGCTGCTACTAGGTAAGATTGTGTAATGACATTGTAGCATCACTAGGCTAGTTTTGTGTAGACACTAAACTGAGTGTTGTACGGCAATACTGGGTAAGGTTGTAGGGCAACACTAGGTAATGTTATGTGGCAATACTGAGTGAGGTTGTATCCTAATCTGTCTGATGTTTCCGGCAATACTGGGAAAGATTGTGTACCAATAGTGGGTAAGGTTGTGCGGCAATACTGGGTGATGTTGCACGGCAATACTGGGTGATGTTGTACGGCAATACCGGGTGATGTTGCATGGCAATACTGGGTGAGGTTGTCCGGCAATACTGGGTGAGACTGTACAGCAATACTGGGTGAGGCTGTACGGCAATACTGGGCAATATTGTACGGTGATACTGGGTGAGGTTGTGTAGCAATACTGGGTGAGGTTGTGTAGTAATACTGGGCGAAGTTCTGCAGCAATACTGGGTAAGGTTGTTCCGCAATGGTGAGGTTGTGCAGCAATACTGGGTGAGGTTGTGTAGCAATACTGGGTGAGGTTGTGTAGCAATACTGGGTGAGGTTGTGTAGCAATACTGGGTGAGGTTGTACGGCAATACTGGGTGAGGTTGTACGGAAATACTAGGTACGGAAATACTGGGTAAGGTTGTACGGCAATACTGGGTGATGTCGTACGGCAATACTGGGTGATGTCGTACGGAAATACTGTGTGAGGTTGTACGGCAATACTGGGTGATGTTGCATGTCAATACTGGATGAGGTTGTGTAGCAATACTGGGTGAGGTTGTACGCCATACTGGGTGAGGTTGTACGCCATACTAGGTGAGGTTGTGTAGCAATACTGGGTGAGGCTGTGTAGCAATACTGGGTGAGGTTGTACGGCAGTACTGGGTGAGGTTGTACGGAAATGCTGGGTGAGGTTGTACGGCAGTACTGGGTGAGGTTGTGTAGCAATACTGGGTGAGGTTGTACGGAAATACTGGGTGAGGTTTACGGAAATACTGGGTGACGTTGTAAGGCAATACTGGGTGAGGTTGTAAGGCAATACTGGGTGAGGTTGTACGGCAATACTGGGTGAGGTTGTATAGCAATACTGGGTGAGGTTGTGCAGCAATACTGGGTGAGGTTGTGTAGCAATACTGGGTGAGGTTGTACAGAAATACTGGGTGAGGTTTTGTAGCAATACTGGGTGAGGTTGTACAGAAATACTGGGTGAGGTTTTGTTTCATTACTGGGTGAGGTTGTATGGCAATACTGGGTGAGGTTGTATGGCAATAATGGGTGAGGTTGTACGGCAGTACTGGGTGAGGTTGTACGGAAATACTGGGTGAGGTAGTATGGCAATACTGGGTGAGGTTGTATAGAAAAT
>CH002265.1:6648-23971 GCA_000149265.1 Ciona savignyi | reverse complement strand
CTAAAATATAGTTTCAAATATGATAAAAAAATACGAAATTGCAGCCAGGTATTAGCGCATTTCTTAAGTCTATTTCCAGCGTATAGTTAGTTCCAACTCGAGCGAAAGTTTTACTTTGTCCAACACAGTTGAAAACCCATCGGAGTTGGATACGCCATGTTCTTCCACTACACGTGCGCAAAGTTTATAGAGAATACTCTACATTGCCCACCTTTTTCCCGGTCTTAACTGTTTGTTCAGGATGTATTTAACCCTGCCTTGCACAACATGTGAATCCGAAAGAATGTTTAGCGTTCTGCGACGCGTGAAATCTTATTTACGTTCGACTTATTTGCGCTTGTCTTAAAAACTACGACCCAGATGAAGTATATTTCATATAATTCGTTTCATTTCTTTTATTAATGACGTTGGTTAAACACGCTGTTTGCGCAACGCCCGCCGGTGCAGTCTAACGGTTCGTCTTTAATGTGACGTCATACATAAGAGTATTTTACGTTCACACTCTAGATTTTAAAAAGTTCGGCGCTTCTGCTCTCAGCATCTAACCATTAATCTGTTTGCCTTTAAGTGTTAATCAGTAAGCCTTTAAGCGGTAAAAACTCTAAGCGTTCAAATTACTGATTTAGGAAGAAAATTTCGGCTTCTCAGCGCTCAGCATTACGGTATTGCTTTAGCCTTTAGCGTTTTTGTTAATACTTGATGTTAAAAGTTTGGTTTTCCACCAAAACTGGGACGAATCACAATGTTATAAAAGGGAGTTAGTTATTCGGACTTATGGTTGTGTGGTGTGGGCTCTTTTGTGAGAGAATAATAATAATGACGTCATTGTATACAGTACACATTGACTTTTGCAAATTCTTTACATAATATAATGGTGAAATCAAAACGTGTTTTAAAATGGCGGTGGTTAACATGTGATTGACTTTATCTAGTTTTATCCAAACTTCTTAGTGATTTTGTCCTGTGATAATGGCTGCAAATAACTTGAATGAGAAAGAATATAGAAGCGATCACGAGGTCGGTTTACTTGACAATGTAAACAGTTTACGCGAAGAAAGGATACTTTGTAATGTCACATTTAATGCGGAAGGTGGAGAAGTATCAGCTCACAGAAGTATTCTTGCTGCGTTTTCCGAATATTACAGAGCCATGTTCACATCCAAGTGCAAAGAAGGCTGTACAGATGATGGTGTCAAAGTTGTTGGAATTACAGCTCTGATACTTAACCTGATCATAAGCTTCATTTACACTGCAAAGATCACAATCAACAGTGAAACGGTTTATCAACTGTACGAGGCGGCCGATATGTTGCAAATCAAATATGTGAAAGATTATTGTGTTGGCTTTCTTAAAGACACACTTGCAATTGGGAACTGTTTAATCGTTCGGGCATTTGCACAAATGTACAATATTCCTGAGTTGGTGACACATTGTAACAATTTCTTCTTGGACAACTTAGAGTTGGTTTCAAATGGACTGGACTTCAAAGAATTGAATCCGGATGAAACTGAAGCTCTTATTAAAATGACAAAGACATCGGATTTTTCAAGTGAAGAGATGATTTTCAGAAGCATCATGAATTGGGTTAAACACGATCTTGAAAATCGACAACAGTTCTTTCAACGCTTGTTTCAACTGATTGACATCAAGAAATTATCAACTTCTTTCCTTAAAATGATTAAAAAATCTGAGTGGACTTGGATGAGAAAATGCGAAACTTTTGTTGATGTGTGCATGTCTGAATTGATCAATCGTAATGAAAACCAACCAGTAGAGAGAGCTAAAGCGGTACAGGTTGCATCCCAATTGCTTGTTGTGGGTGGTTATGATGGTGCAAACAACCTTTTCAGTATTTACGATGTTGTTGGGAAACATTGGAGAAATATTGTATCAACCTTGGAGGAAAGATGGGGTTCAACCAGTGTGAAGATAAACAACCATGTTTATACGGCTGGTGGTGCTTGTGAATGGCCTGCCACAGATTCTGTTGAGCGGTTGTACTTGGAGCAAATTAATACTGGTTGGCTACAGAGGTGGCATCTATGAATGAGAAACGAAGGTCCGCAGCATCTGCTGTGTGGAATGATCAAATGTTTAATGTGGGAGGTTGGAATGGTGGTTATTTGTCATCGGCTGAAGTTTACAACCCAGTGGTGGATACATGGACTAATATTGCTCAAATGGAAACCCAACGAAGTGATCATGCTTTTGTTTCATATGATGGTCGTTTATATGCATTTGGTGGATATATTGGGAAACGTTTAAATTCAATGGAAAGTTTTGATCCAAGAATGAGGAAATGGGAAAAGTTAACTTCTATGAAAAAGAACAGGAATGGACTGTGTGGTGTTGTTTGCAATGGTGAAATTTACGCCATTGGTGGTACTGGACTTAATACGGTCGAAATATACAATTTTCGAACCAATTCCTGGAGGTGGGCCAGCAAAACGACCCACAAGCGACAACATGCTTCCGCTTGCGTTGTGAATGGGAAGATATATGTCGTTGGAGGTCGTCGTGGATCCAGCACCTCAGTGGAGGTTTATGATCCAACAATCGATGAATGGAAGATTGAAACCAACATGGAGATACCAAGATATTATTCATCAGTTGTAGCTTTGTAAGCGATATTTACAACCAAGCCACCAAGATTACATTGCTAATAATTCAACACTTTTGTTCACAATAACATCCAGTTAAACTGTTTGATATTTCCTGAACATAATTCTTGTTTGGGACGAAATCACCATAAATATTGTAGTAGTGCATTTATTTATATCAATATATTAAAAACTTATATAATTATGTGGATTCCAATTTATATGTCACGCTTTACTCTAAACACTGTACTTCATAAGGTAATGCGATTGCTTTATTTTTTAATTATTTTTTTTTATTTATGCTTTATTTATATGAAACTAAATTTTTATTAAAATTATGCGTTTTCAGTAATATACACTGTAATGTCAGCCAAAATTATGCTTTATTAAGTCATATACACTGTAATTTTAGCCAAAATTATGCTTTATTTTATCAATATACACTGTAATTTCAGTCAAAAATATGCATTATTCAGTAATATACACTGTAATTTTAGCAAAAATTATGCTTTCTTCGGTAATATACAATGTAATTTTAATCGCAAAATAATTATTGCTTAAAAAAAACAATATGGAAGTTCTTTAGGGGAATTACCAATACTTTTATTTTATCATATGGAGCAGGCATATGCATGTTTCGTTTATCTAACTATCTATATATTGTGTATAATTGATGCATTATTGAGTTGTAAATAAAACCACAAGTACAGATATATTAGAAAAGCAGGTAAAACATATGTAGATAATAGGTTCGGCTAAGACCGACGCACTAATCCACCAAATTATGTGGACGAACAGTAGCAATTTTTCCAAAAGTTTCCGATTTGCGACAAGATCAATAAGCACATTTACAGATGGGCAATTTTCAATCGTGCTTTAATAAATAATATATATCGCCCATAAAAGAAGGCAATTTAGCAGATTATTGTCGATCACGGCGGCTCCAAATATCATGTCCATGTGGCGCAATGACACGAAAGCGAACCAGTTTTTTTTAATTTATAAGGCGAATCCAGTTTTCGGTTTCGTTCCAAAACTTGACAGTGTGTGAGCAAGTACAGAAAAGGTAAGTTAGTGTTTTAAGCTCAATAAATTAGATCTTACAATTATCTTTCCATATATTTAATCTATACAATTCAATGTTTGTTACAATAAATGTTAGTCTTATTAGAAATCTTTAATTTAATTTGAAATGAGCGAAGACGTGTTTCGATAGTTGATTTGGAAATATTGTTGTATATATTGTTCCATATAGATAGGATATTCATTTTTGTCCCCGTCAGTGGGAAAAGCGAAGGACTTAACACACGGTTAATCATCAGAACACCTCGTGCCCATCGTCGAGTTACCGGAGCTATTGCAGTGTGTTGTGTATGATTCACACGTTCTTTCAAATTGGTTAAAACCCATTAATCTGCTGGGTTCGGACAATATCCGTTAAGTGCCTTGCCCAAGGACACAACCGACTAGCGAGCACCCGATTTCGAATCTACAACCCTTCGGTTCAAATGCGACGCACAAACTCACCAGACTAATCTGTAGGACGCCATTATAGTTACAATCCGTTTCCCATCGCAATTGATATTTGCGAGGCTTCGTCACAACTTGATCAAGGGCTGCAGTGTAGAAGTCTTTACTTGTGCATTTTGTATCGAACCACCGGAGGCTGACTTATGGTGCCTCGCCGGGGGGAACAGATGATTGTCGCAAGCTAACGTGCAACGTCGTGATCAGCTCAGCGTATTGCGTGTATTCGTTTCCCGTTTCTGGAATGTGGTGCTTTCGCATTTAAGTTATTCCAAATATGTGAATTTGTCCGGTAACTTATTAAAAATAACTGCAAATATTAAACGAACGGGTGGTCTGCTTTCCTAACCCCTATAGTATTTCATATATAAAGTGTATAACGATTGTTTCTGCTATACTAATGTGTTCGTGTTTTTTTAATCATACCTCAGTTTTTTTCGATTAAAGTATTTTCTGATAAAAGTATTAATGTTGGCATATTTTAATGTCTATTTTAGTGTACATTTTTGAGATTCTCCTCTCAATATTGAAAGATTTATAATTTTGCTTAACGTGCAAAAGGAAATGCATCATTTTAACATTGACACAACACTAACAGGATGTGCAGCTTAGAGATACCGGAGCTTGAAAGAGCGTCTGCTCTGTTACTACTATTTTTAGTTTTCCTTACACCACCCAATCCCTACTTGGGCTTGGGCCCCTTTTTCGTGCCCGAGACGCGTCACATCGCCCCACTGACCACGACCTTCCCCGGCATTGGAGCCCTCAGCGTCTCCCAGGTCAAAATGGTCCCAAATGAAAGCACTTAATGCTTGTAGTGACATTCGCGGCTTAGCTATATTTTTGTGCACATTATTAAGTTTTGGTAAATTGTTTACGTATATAAAAGCCATTATTGCCTGCAGGAACGGCTGTGTGCGCCCGTTGTATCATTTCCTTCGAACCAGCTATAATCCCCAAAGCAGTACTTCCTTTATAATCTTCCCACACATTGCGCCATACAAGCGCTTGTGTAGAAACTTTTTGTATCAGATTATTATCAGAAACGTGTTCTGAAATGTAGACAAGCACTGCCTGCTTGAAGATGATATCTTCAAGCATGTATAATGAACCAGTTTAACTGTACGAATTGTATTGTATCAGATTGCAATATATTAATAAAGGAGTTTTTTATGGAGTCGGATTGCCATATATTTTAGTCATGGCTGAGGTATGTTAGTTGGGGCAACCTCATGCCAGAATTAGTGCAAACACCAGGCCCAAATTCAAGCATGAACAAAGAAAATAAGTAGTGCGGTCGTGTGGCCAAATGGTTAACGCGACCGATACATATACCGACTTCTATACAAAAACGGTCCTAGTGACGAGCCCATCATGGATTCGAAACTTGGCTCGATAAAAAAAAAACAATATAAAAGAAAAAAAAAAAGAAAATAAGTAAGATCCCCACATTGATGAAGCCCGGCGTGATGTTGAACTAGCGCAACCTTCCGATAGCTACAGAATGCCGAAAGTGAAGATTGCAATGAAGAACGTACCGCCTTGTCACAAAGAAGCCGTGTGAGTGAAGAACGCACCGCTTGCGAAACATTCATGAACAATACAATTCAAGAAGAAAACGAAGTTTACATTTCGTGCCCGAGATGCTATGGCCGTGTTATCTACGAAACCTGCGCGATCACCTGAGCCGACTTACATGCAAGTTCGCCGAGTTCGTGATGGCTTTGTTGTCTACGAGACGGAACTCTTGACTGTCATCGAGTTGTTCAGCATTTTGCTCAAGGATTGGTGAGAAATGTGAATAGGGTATACGATCACGACTAAAGCATTATTGATTATTACATTAGTATTGATTATCGTCTAGAGTGGCCTATTTTATATGAGTATTTTGTGTCTACTGAGTATGATATTGCGTGTCGAGGATGCTCCACGCCGACTATTTTTTATACGAGTATGGTTTTTATGTCTATAGCGTAATTTGCGTCTGAATAATGCTTTGGTTTGATTTTTTGCCCTCTGCATGAACCACCAATGCTTTAGCTTAGCGAATAACCTGATAGTTATTTCATAGGCCCTATACAAAAAAAACTTGTTCAGTTTATTTTACAGATAATATCCACATTTCGCCATCGATGAGATCCAACCTATTTGTTTGTTGAAAAATGATTTTTCCCGCCACCATTTGAAATTCGCGATGTCACTACAAAGTTTAATATAGATACCAGAACGGATTAATATTCTCAAAATTTAAAGTTTTTCGGGGAAAAAGGAGCTATATAGTGACATTCGCGGCTTAGCTATATTTTTGTGCACATTATTAAGTTTTGGTAAATTGTTTACGTATATAAAAGCCATTATTGCCTGCAGCACGGCTGTGTGCGCCCGTTGTATCATTTCCTTCGAACCAGCTATAATCCCCAAAGCAGTACTTCCTTTATAATCTTCCCACATATGCGCCATACAAGCGCTTGTGTAGAAACTTTTTGTATTAGATTATTATCAGAAACGTGTTCTGAAATGTAGACAAGCACTGTCTGTGTATAATGAACCAGTTTAACTGTACGAATTGTATTGTATCAGATTGCAATATATCAATAAAGAAGTTTTTTATGGAGTCGGATTGCCATATATTTTAGTCATGGCTGAGGTATGTTAGTTGGGGACCTCATGCCAGAATTAGTGCAAGCACTAGGCCCAAATTCAAGCCTGAACAAAGAAAATAAGGAAGATCCCCACATGCTCGACTTGTTTCGGCCTGGGCCGCTAAGGGCTCCCAACTGAACGACCATTCCCCTTTATATTTACAGATTAAATTATATATAACGTTGGGAGGCCACACGACCGGCCTGGATACCGAGTGCTGAAGAGCGGCACATAAAAAAAGATTTTGACGTCGCTCTGCAGCCATGGACCGCTACAAAACCAAGCCAGCACCGTCGACCAATCAAGATCTAAAAGTCGGCGGTTTCTGACCAAAACCAACAATAGTGTTTAACTCATTCTTTCGGGGTTTGCTCCAAAATACATAGGGATTGTGGTAAAGGTTACACATTTATATACATGTATATATAGTTCACAATGAAAATGTGTTTTACAAATGGTGGTGGTTAACACGCGGTTGTCGCTCTCTGGTATTTTGGTGGCGTTTACCCATAACCATGATTTCCTTACTCACAGTTGTGACGTAATAATGATCTTAATGACGTTGAATGATCTTCCGGCAGTCCTAGAAAGTCCCCGGTCACGCACAAATTGATGAATGAAGTTTTTATTACGTCATAAAGGACGCCCGATGTCCAGCGTTTCATAATTGACTCGTAATTTACAATTTCGTCCCATTGTTCTCGAACTTCACCGCGATTTTTATTCACAATAAACGCCATTGTTTGAAAACAATGCAAAGAACAACCACATCCGATCTAAACTTTTACATCGAAAGGTCAAAGTGACGTGACAATTACGTTGAGATGACGTATTAACACGTCACGTGACATAAAATTAGCCCAAAGTAAACGATCCACAAAGATATTCACTTAAAACACACATTACCAGCTTTTGTGTAATATAAGTTAAGTTTGGTTATTTGTGGTTTTGCAACATCAAAGGGAAATAATTTTAAAGAATGATCGAACAGCCACTTATAACAGGGAAAATGCAAAAGGGAAATATGGAAAACTGCAAGCAGAACAGCTATATATAACACCTGTTAAACGAAGTCGGATCGCCGAATAAGGGCACGTAGTAATCAATTACCTTCGTTCATTTACCAAGGTTAGGGTTTCTATTCATACCAAAGTCTGGTTTTTTAACATATTTCAAGGTCATGGTCTAATTCATCTTTATTCGCCACCTTGAAACAAAACCAACAATGTTAGATTATCCGAATGCGGATAATAATAATAATTTTGTAAAACGAACTTGCTAATAACACCGAGGAGGGGGGCAAAAAAGGAGGGAATGAGGGAAAACCCAAAAATGAAGATGCAAGTTAGTTTTGAACATGGTGTTGGAGTAAGGGTTAGTTCTGGGGTTGAGATTAGTGTTTCGGGCAAGGCTAAAATTAGTTTTAATAGTTTTATTCGGCAGTTTTCCCCCTTTCCGCTTTTCCCACTTTTAGTGACCCCCCCCCCCACCGATAACGTTGAAAAATTCATACAATTTGTCTACGCCCTGTCTCCATCTTTCCCCGTTTCGTTATCAAATAACTCGAATATACTCGGTTCATAAACACACAAATCTTAACACAAATATTCTCAGTAATTGTGGCGATAGGTTGCAAATCTAAAAAAATACCTAAACTTTAATTTGAGAAATAGTTTAGTTTATTTATTTTTGCCCTAGTATTAAAAAATGGCAAACAAAAAAAGTCACGACACAGGAATAGGAAAAGACGGAAAAACGAACAGTCGTTAAAACACGTCATTTAAAAAAGGATATAATTTAAATATAACTAAACGGTGTTAAATTCATTTTTAATCGCCTTAATAGAATTAAAACTGCTTTGTAAATACCATAGTCACTTAGTTATCACAGCGGAAAGTAATTCGGCCGTTTATTTATTGAGCTAGATCCAAATTCGATTATCTCCGCCGCGCGCGAACTGCTCTTTAACTCAGCATGGGAACGTGATTACGTCATTGTTTCACGGGGAATCCCCCAACCCGATTAGTGCAATTGAAAAGCAAACTTATTCGTCGCGCAGATTAACCATGGCGAGCGAAAAAGGCGAACGACTGGTTATAAAGTCGTTAGAAGGCCGGTTTAAGTTCATTTATCAATTTAAACAACAATCTGTTCCGCAATTCAATTTATATTAAAGGATTATGTTACAAATGGTTTACAAGGTTTATATTACTTAGTTTTTAAGGTCTATAGTAGTATATATGTGAAAGTTAATTATACCTTTTGCTAATATAAAACTTAATATATAAAAAAAGTTTCGATCTATATAGGCAGAAAGGGTAAGGTAGATTCTTTCTTGTGGGCGACCTGCACTCCGCCCAGAATCACACTAGTGCTGCGTTCATTTCTATCAACGCGAATGTCTGTCTTTAATCAGCTAAAACGCGCACGATTCTTTTACGGTCTTTAATGGCGGTTTTCTATAAACAAAATAAATACAATCAAAATATCGTCAGTAAATCAGTGCTTAAAAGGTTAACATGAAACTTACCAACTGATTAGCTTGCAGGTAAGTAAGGTTAGATTCTGTTACAAATATCATTAAGATTCAGTATAAAGCGTTTCGGTATTAACATAAATTCAGTGGTTCGGTACTTACACAATAAAGAAAAAAAGGAAACGAGGCAATAAATAAAGGCGTGCTTTGACGTCACGACCTTGTGGGAATGCTTGATCTGATATCAGGGGCAAATCAGGACGGCGCACCAACAGCATCAAACGATGTGAACTCAAAGGCGTTATAGAGATGTTACAGCAATCAAAGTTCTTTTTTTTAATATCTTTAAATTTTTTGGCAAAACCGACAAAAATATTCCTCTTATAAGGCCTCCGCCCTCCGTCTGGTGCGACCTACTTACACCAAGTCCTTAACATGAGGAACAGTATAAACGCGCTGACCCGCACACTTGATTGATGATTTATTTATTGGACGTTCTTATGCATAAAGAGATGAGGGGTTTTCCACTAATTTTACATAAATATACACATGAATAAAACAACAAATAGTAATAAACAATTAGCTTACCAACTGTTTTTCGTAGGTCTATCTATATAAATTCAGTAAATGTATGGGAAAAGTGGGTAAAATGGGCCCCCTCGAATTTTCAATATATTTTGAAGAATAAAATTTGCTGCGAGAACCAGTGTCAGTATATCAAACTATGGAATCTCCAAACCGAAGTTTGAGCGTGAAATCACCAAACTCAATGTTTTCTGTAGTTATTTCGGTTTAAGAAGGTCTGAATATAAATTTGTAATTTTTGTTTTCTGCTAATATATAATAGAAAAGATTAAATACTAAAATAACTTTTACTGTAGTTAAATAGAACTATATAGCCTAGACCTACTTTTACTGGTAGTAATAAAACTTCTTTTTTTAAGTTTTTTTTTTAGAGATTTTAGGTCGTATGATGGCACTTGTCTAATATGGGCCCCCTGAGTTCATTTGGTAACTAACAGGGCTAGACTTAGCATTAACATTAACTAAAGGGCTAGACTTAGCATTAACAGTCATATTATGTGTTCCACAATAAACTAAAGGGGTTTTCTTACTGCTATTAATAACATGAATTGATAGTTATGCTTCCACTTAAGTAGCAAGGTGTTATTGCATTAGCATACTAGTAACTGGGTATTAAATAAAAAGTAATTGTTGTAATCCAAAGTCTTAAATTAAAAAAAACAAACTACATCATAAAAAGAAAAGTAATAACATTGTTTATATGGGAAGCGAATAATGATATTGTTATTTAGCGGAATGTTAATGTCGAAAACGGGCCGGGCCCATTTTAGACTACACCCTTGTCTAAAATGGGCCACTAACCAAATATTTTTCTTTGTTTATAAAATATATTTAACAAAAATTATTAGAAAGTTAACATGTTATGTGTGAAGACTTAGGTATTAGGTGACACCACATGAAAAACTTAAGTCCAGCGGGCTTTATATCAGTAAAAATCCGATTTGCAATTAAAGGGCCCATTTTACCCACTCTTCCCCTACGTGGTGTCAGTATAAGCATCAGCAAAAAATGGAAAGAAAACCACGAGGTTGAGGAATTATAAAACATATTAATTGTTACGAAAAATGAGCTCACAATAGTACATATAGACATTTTAAAAACATTAATTTGGAAGCAGATTATGATTTACAGATGCTACACCTCTAATTAATTACAAAAAATCTCCATTTTAAAGAAATTAACCTCACTATAGAAAAGGTAATTCGACGATTGCTCGTCTAAAGACGTCTCCATAACTTTCCATTCACATAAATGTGATATCATCGAAGTCATTACAACTTAAAGTTTCCAATAAACCGTCCGCAACAATTCCAAGCCAACCCACCCCAGGTGATCATACATCACGTCGGTAAGCAGCTCCTTTTCAATGATGCTCCTGCCTCCGTTCAACCAGCGCTTTAACAAATATTATATCGGAAAAATATCGAAGTTTATCTAAGTGAGTTATGCCAGGGAGCTCTGGTTACTGGAGTTAGTGGTGTACGGTGGGGTGGCCGAATTGTTAACGCTCTGTCAGCGATCAAATAGAATAGATGTTCATGTTTATCCCCGTGAATGGGAAAACGTAAGTGGGTTGCCATTAACCATAAACGCAAGGGGGCTCTATAACACGAAATCAATAGTAAAGTCGTTAGATCACCTCGCGCTCAAGACCACACCGGCAGACGCGATTACAATGTCTTGCAGAGATCGCACTTGCTCTAATGTGAAAGTAGGGCAATCTCAATCGTGCAAGAAACTTTTTACCGATCCAAGTTTCGAACCCACGATGGGCTCGTTGCTTAGACCGTTTCCTGTATAGTCTGTACATGTATCGGTCGCTTTAACCATTCGGGCACACGACCAAAATCACCTAAGAAGCTTATTCAAATGTTGTTTAAATAAATAATATTTATAATTGTTTTTTATTACCTAGTTCAGTTTCGATCCCATGATGGGCTTGTCACTTATAAAATAATATTTATAAGTCCGATTGTATATGAAGGGAGTTATATATGAATCGGTCGTGTTAACCATTCGGCCATGAGCGTACAAATAAATTAACGATATCTATGTTCAGACAGCAAAGTAATCGAGCAGCAATCGATAAAATTCAACCAACATGAAAAGGACCAGGTCGTTAAAACTGACTCCGGGAAAGAATTTGAAGTCGATCTAGTGGTCGAGTGCCCGGATAGAAGGAAGAACTCGGAATTGTTTAAACCAGTTCTTGGTGGGTAGATAGTTATTGTACAACCGAATAGCGGGGTGGTTTAGTGCGTTTTAGCCGGAGGGTTGCAGATTCGAAACTGGTCACTAGCTAGTCGGTTGTGTCCTTGGGCAAGGCACTTTACGAACATTGCCCGAACCCAGCGGATTAATGGATTCTACCAAATTGAAGGAACGTGTCTATCATACATAACACACTGCAATAGCTCCGGCAACTCGACGGTGGGCGAGAGGTAATCTGACGATTGCCCGTGTGTTAACCTCCTAGGTTTTCACGGGGATAAACATGAATATCATATTTCCATTCAGGCGGTTCTATCGACGGCGCTGGGTCTATAAAAGTCGATTCGAACCTGAAAGTAGAAGGTTGTGACGACATATACGCTATTGGTGACGTAAACAATATGTCAGAATGCACACTCGAATCAGAGATGAAACAAGCCGAATATTTGGCCGCGCACTTGAAAGCTGTGATCACGAATGCTGAGACCACGGTGTATGCGAGAAGTTGGTCGATCGTATTTGGTGGTGAATAGTTTACTTCATTCATTTTGTTCCCCGGTAATAAATAACGGCAAATAAAGCGAATTGTGGCACAGGTACAGGAAAATGCAATAACTCCGGTAACCCTACAGTGGGCGCGAGGTGATCTGACAATTGCCCGTGTGTTAACCCCCTTGGTTTTCCCATTCACGAGGATAAACATGAATCCCTTTTTCGCTGTGATTCAGGCAATTATATTTTGTCACACAATACACGGCAGCCGCGAATTACTGATTTCCCACCAAATTGATAATAATATTTAAATTTCAGACGAACCATCTATCTTGATTGCTATTGGTCGATATAGTGGTTGCGGATTACGTCATGGAAAAGACCTCGATGAAGATGACGTCATGGAATTATTCAGCACAAATTTGATGACTAAGCAAGTGTGGGAAGGCTTAGGTCTAACATGCCCGCTATCAACATTTACTTAATATTATTGCAAGAAATGTTTATTTATGTTCGTGTTAGTAGTCGACAATTTGAGGTTATTTCATAAAATGTTTCAAAACCACATTTTCGCTAGCATGACCACTTCGTTCAAAGAATAAACCTACCATTGCGATTTCATGACGTATTGCTTAGTGCGTCGCCTTTAAGCCAAAGGTTGCAGAATCGAAACTGGTCTCTAGCTAGTCAGTTGTGTCTTTGTGCAAGTCACCTAACGGATATTGCCTGAACCCATCGGATTAATGGGTTTTACACAATTAAAATAACTTGTGAATCATTCACAACACATATTAGGTATTTTCCATGAGTTGCAGAGGGAAAAGAGAGGGGAAAAATTATATACGAATTTACTTTGTAAAGCATTGAAATGTGACGACAAATTTACAGCGGTCAATCGGATATCGGACGAAATCTGGGGCGATCCAATTAGCATTTACCCGATTTCTCGATAATTTTAAGTCTACCAAATCGGCAATTGTTAAAGAGTCCTCCCAGGCGCATAATCTTCGATTGATTGCTATATCTTTGTCGTCATATTGCGATGTGGTACGAGGTAAAATCGTATATATATATATATATATATATATATATATATATATATATATATATATATATATATATATATATATATATATATATATAGTTCGTATATAATATATATACTGTTTATTATATATAAGTGAAATAGAAATGTATATTCTGTTATAGTTTAGCTACGATACTAAATTTGTTATGATACTCGTCAAACTAAAACTACAGTATATTTCCACCCCTCGTTTACTACTAACTTTGGAATCAAAACGATTCAGCATAATGGGATTAAGGTGTGGAAGCTGATCAGTGATTCCTTTAAACATGCCCCCTATTCCGTGTTTTGTAAACAAAAGTGCAATTAATAAGTAACTGTATTTAGGTTTAGTATGCGGTACATCATACACTCAGTTAACCCTTTAACTGCCGGCTGTTTTTTAGGTCATTTTTTGGCTAAGTCACCTTAGGTTAGAAGCTTCTGTTCAAAAAACTATTGATGTTAGCATTATATGATCAACAGAAAAGTTGTTCAGTAATAAATTTTCTTTTTTTTAACATTATTAAAATTTTGATGACGTCATGCATTGGGCAATGACGTCATGTGTTACTGTTTAGATCAACAAAACCTTATCTTTTTTTCATTTACAAACAAAACAGTATGTAGCAAAGTTATTTATGATTATCTTTGGAACATGTTTGTACTACTCTTTTTGTGATGACGTCAAAACTTGACTGATGACGTCGTAATACGCAAATCCAAATTTATTTTTTTTTGCAATCGCTCAATGAAACACAAACACATAGCCACAGGAAAACAAAACTGCTGCAAAACAGCTTCAAAAGGGTTCTTCATGGCTAGAACTACTCGAAAATGAAGCACAACTGCTTCCAGAATCATTATCAGCCAACAAAAGAGCAGTTTCTTCAACAGAATACCTGTTTTTACCCTCCATGAGCTCAAAAAATAGCCTAATCCAAAATGTACAAGCGAAAAACGAAAGGTTTGTTTTCAAACTAAACAAGCGAACCATGACGACAATAGTTATCAACTAATCGGGGACTAAAATCAAAATTAAAACTAATTAATACAACTAAAAATCACACATATATGTATACATTTTTTAAACTCAAATAACTAAAAAATATCAAATGCAAACCTATATATCATCTTATATTGGTAAACGCAGAAATTATTCAGCTCTCCAGCGCCATCTCACTGATCAAAATCGGCCGTATACTTTTCTACTTATGTAATTTTTGGCGCTGTCGACTTGAGTCGACAGCGGCAGTTAAAGGGTATGTAGTTATTTATTCGGAGTATTCTTCACAATTGTAGCGTTTCAGCACAATTTATTCAAACAACCGTCAACTCCACAACTCGTAATTAACTTAAAGCGAAAAGGTACAACCAAATATACAGAAAAGCAGGTAATTAAGTAATCAACGAAACAAGGCAATAACGTAATATCGGCGAGCGTTTAAAATGCAGGGAATTTAAACCACATAGAAATAAAATACTTTACACAATATTAATATTTGCATTTGATAAATATATTTACTTTGTAACTGTGACCTGTAATTTATTCGATACAATTATTCATACATTGATATTCATTAAATAGCCATAACAGTAGTAACTAGAGAGTGTCAACCACGTGTTTAACCACCACTATTTGTAAAACACATGTCGTATGCCATATATTCATGCTACAGTGTCCCTAACCACAATTTGCATTTTATACACTTAGTATGCAATTTGTTTCTGCAAGCATAAACGCATGGGTCCCATAGTTATCAGACCAAACTTCTTTCCATGTGTAGTTAAAAAAAGAATAAACGTCTTAAATTTACAAACATTTTACCACAAATGTTTTAAATTAAAGCTTGTTTTGAAGCGTGGTGGTAAAATAAAGCTAAATTTCCAAAATAGCCCGATTTCATGGTTTCAGGGAATTCCCCTGGGTTTAGTGGATAAGTTTCTGTTTTACATATGTGGGTTATGTTATGTAACAATTCTTAAAGTTTTATTTAGTTTTGTCGACTCCTTTTTGGATATGTCAGTGCGATATGGCATGCCTGTCACAATCATAATTCAAGAACATATTTTCGTTTTTAAGGGAATTACCCTAAGTAAATGTTTTCTTTCTTTTAATTAATTGACTCAGATTGTTTAATTATCGAACATTTCACCAAATCTGATCAAAATTATAGCAGATGTTTAAGCGCCATGCCCCAAAAAGATATTTTATTAGAAAAAAAAACCTTTTGGTGGTTAACGTCTCGGGGGAATTCTTGTGGATTCATTACCCAAAATTATAGTTTCTACATAGCTCGACCGATCTTACAAATGTCAAATTTTTATTGCGATTCCATTACTCTTTCTGGTAGATGTCGGGGCGCCATGCCATGCATGTTGCTATCATTATTTGAGGAAAAATTCTTATTTTTAGGGTATTTCATTAGATAATTTTATTTATTTGTTTTAAGCGTTAAATCAGTGACTAATGCACTTACATTCCACCAAATCTGATTCAAATTGGAGAATCTGTTCAAGCGCTATCCCGTAAAAAGCTATTTTTTAAACAAAATACCGTTTTGATTTTTAAGGTCTCAGGGGAATTTCCCTAAATTTATCACCCACAATTTTAATTTCGGCACATCTAGACCATGTTGTCTAACAAATGTCAAATTTGATTTGCGATTCCATTACTCTTTTTGGTAAATGTCGTGGTGAAATTGCATGCTTGTCACAATCCTGATTTGAGGACAAAATCCTATTTTTAGGGTATTTCCCGAGGAAATTTTTTAATTTATTTTAGGTGTTAAATAAGTGACTTATTACTTACATTCCACCAAATCTGATTAAAATTGGAGCAGCCGTTCAAGCGTTATGCCCGAAAAAGCTAAAAAAAATTAGAAAAAAATACTGTTTAGGTTTTTAACACATCAAGGGAATTCCCCTAGATTTATTACCCAAAATTTTAGTTTTTGCATATCTAGAACATGTGGTTTAACAAATGACGAAGTTTTATTGGAATTCCATTATTCCTTCTGTTAGATGTCGTAGCCACAATTCATTCCTGTCACAATCTTGATTTAGAAACATATCTTCATTTTTAGGGTATTTCCCTAGGTAAATATTTTTTTCTACTAATTGGTAAAGCAGTGGCTAACACACTACTATTTTACCAAGTCTGATCAAAATTGGAGCGGCCGTTCATGCGCTATGCCCAAAAATGCTAAAAAATTTAAAAAAAATACCGTTTTAATTTTTCACCTCTCAGGGGAATTCCCCTAGGTATATTATCCAAAATTTTTGTTTCTGCTCATCTAGACGATGTAGTCTAACAAATGACTAAGTTTCATTGCGATTCCATTATTCCTTCTGGTAGATGTCGGAGCCACAAGCCATGCCTGTCAAGCGTTTGACGAAAAAAAAGCAAAAAAAAAGGAAAAAAAACGGACAAAAACAATATGTGTCCCATTGTTTCAAATGGGTCCCATAATTATATATATAGCACATCATTGCTAACTCAGTGCACCCCATAATATTAAAATACTGTATTTGTATTTTTTATTTATTTACTTCATTTTATATAACATTGTAACGAATCGACTCGGGTTCGATAACCTCTTTTCTCGACCGTGTATTCTAACTCCTTCATCAAAATTGGCAACATAGGAAAAACAAGGAAAACACGTAATCGACAAAATAAACCAATCACAAAGCGCCAACAAAACGGGAAACTAAAAAGAG
>CH002267.1:121453-146895 GCA_000149265.1 Ciona savignyi | reverse complement strand
CGCCAAAATTATGGCTCTTTGGTAAATTGTTTCAACTAAAGAAGTAATAGTACGTCTGACCAATAAGCTTCGTGGGTTAGCGCGGCGCCTTTCAGTCGACGATTGTAGATTCGAAACTGGTAGGTATCTAGTCAGTTGTATTTTTCGTCAAGACAATTAACGGGTATTTCCTTAACCTAGTGATCGGTTCCACGACATTGCAGGCACGTCTTAATTATACACATTACACTGCAATAGATCAGGTAACACAACGGTGGGCGCAAGGCGAACTAACGATTACCCGTGTGTTAACGCTCTTTGCGTTTTCCTATTCATGGGAATAAACATGAATATTCTATGCTATCATATACCTAAACTTCATGCGCTATTTATAACCCGACGATAGGCGCAAGGTGATCTGACGATTGCACGTGTGATACCCCCTTGGTTTTCCCAATCACGGGGATAAAGATAAATATCCTATTCTATGTTGTTGTTGTCGGTTGTTGCTTGGTGTTGTTGTGGTTGTCGCTGGTGTTGTTGTGGTTGTCGCTGGTGTTGTTGTGGTTGGCGCTGGTGTTGGTGTTGTTGTGGTTGTCGCTGGTGTTGTTGTGGTTGTCGCTGGTGTTGTTGTGGTTGTTGCTGGTGTTGTTGTGGTTGTCGCTGGTGTTGTTGTGGTTGTTGCTGGTGTTGTTGTGGTTGTCGCTGGTGTTGTTGTGGTTGGCGCTGGTGTTGGTGTTGTTGTGGTTGTCGCTGGTGTTGTTGTGGTTGTCCCTGGTGTTGTTGTGGTTGTCGCTGGTGTTGTTGTGGTTGTCGTTGGTGTTGTTGTGGTTGTCGCTGGTGTTGTTGTTGGTGTTGTTGTGGTTGTCGCTGGTGTTGTTGTGGTTGTTGCTGGTGTTGTTGTGGTTGTCGTTGGTGTTGTTGTGGTTGTCGTTGGTGTTGTTGTGGTTGTCGCTGGTGTTGTTGTGGTTGTCGCTGGTGTTGTTGTGGTTGTTGCTGGTGTTGTCGTGGATGTTTGTTGCTGGTGTTGTGTGTGGTTGTCGCTGGTGTTGTTGTGGTTGTTGCTGGTGTTGTCCTGGTTGTTGCTGGTGTTGCTGTTGTAGCCCTTGTACCATAAGACACCAGTAAACACGAGATAAGACAAACAAGATCTCGAGTTTAAATCATTTTCAATTTTTAGGATTATTTTAATTATTAATTTTTACTTGGTCCTAAATAAACTTTCTGGATATTAAAAATAATTTGCCTTATGCTCGTTTATATATGTGTAACATTTTGTATAATCTATATTTGTTTTAATTTATTTTATGTCCTAAATATTTTGTGTTTTTACGTCGTTTATTTTGCATTTGAAGTTTTCGGACTCTCACATATTATTACCCGTTACGTAATTATCACCTTGTACGGGCCTTTGTATTTGTGCGTTTTAAATCGTTGACATAGTGTTCCCACCTAATTCCCCACAGTTAGTAAAACGTGCAGATGTTAAACGTCTCGCACGTAAACTTCTAGCACCTCGTAAATGCCCTATATATATTCTGGAAATTTAAATAAGAAAAATAACCTACACTAACGTACTTATAACTTGCGTCATGCTGTATAACGTACCCCAGGCAAGATAACTTGCGTTATGCTGTATAACGTACGTAGTAACTCGCTTCGCGAATAAACCGTATATTTAATAAGACGCAGAATACAACTAAACTGAATCAAAAGTTAGACTTCAAGTTTGAGATCTAGACATTAAAAATCGTGGCTGCCATAATATTTGGTAGGCGTTCTGAGGAAAAGTAGAATTTCCGCTGCGCAGCTCGCCAGAGACCGTAAGGCAGCCGGCTAAATCAAGCTCAGCCAACGCTCCACTAATCAGCCTCTCAGAAAGCGCGAGCCCACATATGTTTATAACAACAATTAATTTGACCATATAATTTAGCTTAACGGTTTTCAGATTGCAAACAGCTGATAGTATACTCTTTTTTGCGTCTTTAACGAATACCTAAACTGTAAAAACCGCTTACCCCTATATCATATTCTGTAATAATTTATGTAACCCTATCATTAACGGTGTAATATAATAATTAACCGTGTGATAACGACAGTGGTTTATGTTCAAACATTTATATCTTATATCTATATTTGGTTTACTTCAAATTTTTCTTAAACGTGCATGGCATATTTGTCATAGCCGCTCGTGTGCGCCCGCAAGTCCCAAATCAATTAACAACTTTGAGATTCCTAGCCGGTATGCTTTAATTACCATCCTTTATTTCGCGTGAACCAACTTTATAGAACGCAAAAATATGAATAGAACGGCAGTTTTGTGGACGATATATTTTGTTTTGCGTTACGTGGTGACTGAAGTGGAAAATAATTTTCACTTCCAGAACAACTATACAAATAAACAGCAATACAAATACACAAGGAGTGAATTATACATACCGAAGTTTATCTTTACTTTCTATTTTGGTTGTAAAATCCGGCTGTTTTATAAACATAGCCAAACAGTAAGTCTTAAGATCTATCACAAAACTAAGAGCTTATTAAACGATCCCAGATACTTCAACATAGCTCTTTGGTAATTTGCTTGTTACCAAGCCACATGTAAATAACGGTTCGTTTGTATGTCAACGTGCCCAGTGTTCCGGGTATGTTTCGAGGGTAAAACCCGGAATGATTTAAAGACACAACTTGAATGACGTTGTACTTTGTATGGATTGCGTTTGTCTATTGGAAAATATTCCCGAGCGAGTGTATTTTTCTTGAATTCGAAAGGCAAACCTGTGTCATATATGTCGGTCGTTCGAAAGAAGGGGTTGGCAAATACAGTTTACCAGCAGAGGATCGGCAAATGCAGTTTACCAGTTTATAAATAACATCCCAATAAAAGCCACTTTGCGTGCCAACCACTCTTATGAACGGTTTGCATATTCAACTACCTAATTTGAATATAAGTAAGCAGATAATAAAAAAATAAATATTGGGTATATAACAGATAAACATTTGAGTTTGCACAAGCTTTGAGTATAAATTTTGCGCGAGTCTCAAATCACGCGGTGTGCGATAACAAAATGCCTGAGCTTGCTGACCCTGTTTCACAGTTTCTTCTTTTTGTATATTGGTAGCTTTTGCGTTTTCAGCTTTTCGAGTGTTGTCGAAAGGTTAACAAGACAGAATTGTATGGATTTTGTTTTAAAACCCCTCTAACAATCACATCATCCCCTCTTGGTAACGATCCCTTAATGGATTCGAATCTTAGCAAGCCAAAAAACTTTTATTCTTTTATTGTACTTCGTTTTTAAACGAGTCACCGGACATATACGTGGTGGTTTAACTTTTTGTTGGTTAGCACAAGTACGGAAAAGGTTCATCAGTTGAAAGTCTCTTGAATTACCCAAATAATCGAAATAAAAACAAAGACGAAAGATGGTATTGATTGACATATACAATCCGCTTGCTAGTGTGTAGTGGTATGCATAACTGATAACGGCTGTTAATATTTATTGAAATTTAAACAAGAGTTCCTTGTGTTAACCACAGTTATTTGTAAAACCAATGTTACGTCTGTTCGCGGCGCCAGACGTAGCAAAAGGAATTCTCGTTACAAATACACGCAAATCCAGCAGCACCAAAACGTTTTTTCAAAATAAACTTGTATTCCACTTTTACGTTACGTAATTACCCAGATTTGCGGTTTGTAAAGTATTTTACACAGTAAGCTACTTTTAACTCGTAAACTTCACTTCCATACATAATGGATACCAATATTAAATCACATGGCAGGAGTCAAGTTAACTGCGGAAAATATTACAACCTTACACTTCCGAAAACTTTTAAATCTTACACGAGGTAAATAAAAATAAGATGGCATTGTTACACATAATAGGCTTACTTATAATCTGTACTCCCCAGTGTATACGTATGACATAGTATTTTTAATGTAACAGCCAATTTTGACTTACATGTTCGGCCGAATGGTTAATACCCATTGACATACCCGATTACCTAGTGATGCTTTATCTTCCATGGACCCCAAGTGATAATACTGAGATATGACTTATGATCTTAAGTTTCCCACCCTACCCACTTCTGATTTTGTTCATCAACAGTTTTTGTTAATAATAAGGAGTCATACAGCCGTTTTGTAGTAATGTTAGTATTGTTGTCGATGACGCCTTAGGCCATTAAAGCAAAATGGCGTCTTAGAAAATGGTTGTTGTTTTGGTAGAACTGGCTTAGGGTATGGTATTCACGTTTATCTCGTGAATGTGTGGTAATACTTAATAAAAAATCATATTACCTCGCAATTACGTAATTTCGAGTTTTCACTCCGGTAATCTTTAGTCTATCAAGCACCCAACGTTTGGTTTCTGGAGCTGTCGGGGTGTATGTGTTTAATTAAGACGTAATTTCAATTTTGATGGAACCTGTTAATCCACTGGGTTCAATTCCAGTCATACCTTAACTCTTTCCGTCCCAACTCGCCATATATGGCGAGTTGGTGGGAAAACATGGTATCCCGCCTGTACATAAATGGATGCAAATCTAATGCTTTTCCAACTATGACATTTATTTAACATCTTCGTGTAAGTCATTGCCAAAATTTGCAGTTTTTAAAAAAACCATTAATGTTTTATTGATGTCTATGATAAATCGTAAATTGCACCACAACCAAATTACGTCACAATGGGAGTTTGTGTTACAATATCCATACCCGACCGCGTGTTAGAACATGCTTCCTTTTTGATTTAGTCACCGTACAGACTGCAGCATAGTAATTTTATCCGACACCGTATTTTCCGTTCCGGTTTTAAAGCCAAAGTTTGGTGAGTGTAATGTTTACTATGTTTTACGTGTACCCGTCAATTACTGATTTTTGGTCCCCTTTGTTTTTTAATCACACAGAAAACCGTATCCTTCCGTATTTTCCGTTCCGTATTACCTCAACAACTGTACCGTATCTTTCCCGTACCGTCCCAACAACCTTCCGTTCCGTATCGTCCTTCAACCTTCCGTTCCGTATCTACAACCGTTTCAACCCTGTTCGCAAATTAATTCGAGGACACAAACTGTCTGTTCATTTATTCGATACGAGTTATTTTCAAACCTAAGCAACCCGTTACTTCACCCGCGGAAGTAACACATAATACAAGTGAAATAATAAAACACAGTCAAATTGTTTGGGAAATCTTAAAACCAGTAACTTTCAAAACATTACACAAGACAGAATTTGCTCAATGGGCGGAAACACTCTTAGTAGTATGATCAAAAAGGGGAATTTAAAATATTATCCTCTTTGAATAGACAATTCAGTAGTTTCAAAAAAGTGGGTTAGCTAAATATTTTATTTAGGCACTTTTGAAGAATATGTTATGGAATTAATTGAATAAACTTTGCACATAGAAATCATAAAAAAAATGTCGAAATAAAGCTATATATATATATAAGTACGTTAATTGATTTGATATCGGTAAACACATATTAAAAAATGCAGGGCAAAATAACATAATCTTACAAATTTAAATTATTGTTAAACATAAACGTTGAGATTATATACTTTTTACATATTGTTTTTGTCCGTTTTTTTTTTGTTAAACGCTTGACAGACATGGCTTGTGGCCCCGACATCTACCAGAAGGGATAAGGGAATCGCAATGAAACTTTGTCATTTGTTAGACCGCATGGTCTAGATGAGCAGAAACCAAAATTTTGGGTAATATACCTAGGGGAATTCCCCTGGGGGGGTAAAAAACCAAAACGGTATTTTTTTCAAAATTTTTAGCTTTTTTGGGCATAGCGCTTGAACGGCTGCTCCAATTTTAATCAGATTTGGTGGAATGTAAGTAATTAGTCACTTATTTAACACTTAAAGAAAATAAAAAAATTATTTAGGAAAATACCCCCAAAAATAGGTTTTTGTTCTCAAATCAGGATTGTGACAAGCATGCCATTTCACCTCGACATTTACCAAAAGGAGTAATGGAATCGCAAATAAAATTTTATATTTGTTAGACAACATGGTCTAGATGTGCAGAAACTATACTTTTTGGGTAATTAATCCAGGGGAATTCCCCTGCGACGTTAAAAACCAAAACGTTTTTCCAATAAATTATCTTTTTGGGGCATAGCGCTTGAACGGCTGCTCTAATTTTGATCAGATTAGGTGAAATGTTAGACCATTAAACACTCTGAGTCTTTATTGAAAGAAAGAAAACATTTACTTAGGGTGATTCTCTTAAAACGAAAATGTGTGTGTGCAGCTTTGGCGTTATGGATGGACGCTCTGTGCTGCACCGCGTGGCTCGAATATATCCTGACCCCGAATCCGACTTCCAAAGATCGAGCCCACGCTGGTTGAAAGTTAGTTGTTTATTGTCAAACGTTGTCAATACGAACACACGAATAAATCAATGCACTTTACTCGGGAAAACGATTCGCTGGACCGACTGAATCGCGTCGGAATAACTGCGCGATGCGTTTAATAGACAGTTCGTTTTCCTTTGCGGCTTGTCAACTCGTTCTATGTTTAAACCGGCAGATGCGACTTTTGCCTTGTTCCTTTTCTGTCAACTATATGACAAAGTCTCAAAAGCCCCTGGCGCTTCACCGCGCCAGGGGGGCAGTCACCTCGGTCTCCCTCTCAGTCCAACCACCAGTCTTTCTCCTTTTTGACGCCCAAGCATGCGTATGTTATCTGGTGCTCCAATCACTAAGAGAAAAACTCCATGATGCCTTTTTCGGGTCTTTCGTTCATGTAATGTTTTCTCTCCAAGACCACTTAAGCGTGACCCACTTAAAGATTAACTGACGTCATAATGTTCTCGGTCAGCCTTTGCACGCGATCAACAACACCGACCATTAACTGGCGCCATAATGTTCTCCTCGTGATTCTGCAGTTTTCAAGTGGATGACGTCAATCTTATCGCGGATGTTAGAATTGTGTTTTCAAGTGGATGACGTCAATCTTATCGCGGATGTTAGAATTGTAGTGAATACGAAGCGACTCCGCTGCAACAGACATGACCAATCCAACAAGGAGTCGACAAATCGGAATAAAACTTTAAGAATTGTTACATCACATAGCCCACATATGTAAAACAGAAAATTATCTACCAAACCCAGGGGAATTCCCCAAAACCATGAAATCGGGGTATTTTGGAAATTTACTCTCTATTTTACCACCACGCTTGAAAAGAAGCTTTAATTTAAAACAGTTGTGGTTAAATGTTCGTATATTTAAGACGTTTATTCTTTTCTCAACTACACATGAAAAAGAAGTTTGGTCTGATAACTGTGGGACCCATGCGTTTATGCTTGCAGAAACAAAGTACATACTCAGTGTATAAAATACAAATTGTGGTTAGCGACACTGTAGCATGAATATATGGCATACGACATGTGTTTTACAAATAGTGTTGGTTAAACACGTGGTTGACACTCTCTAGTTTTTTAACAAATTGTCAATCAGATTAAAATTCGTGTCATTATTAATATTCAAAATACTGCGCTGTACCATTCCGCCCAGCCGAATATGTGATGAGAAATCAAATGAGATCGGGATATCAATTGAGACACAATGAGAAAAAAGCCATAAATAGAACCTATACGTTGAATGCTATCTAAGCCCCAAGATCCATTCTTCTTCTATTCCTGGTAAGTATTACAAAATATTTAGAAATGCAATCAAATAGTGATATCGGTCACAACAACGAAATACGTTTTACATTTCCAGTAATTTAAAATTTCAAGGAATCTGATGACATTTTAAAGAACAAATAAAAAAATACATAGGCCTATAAAAATATAAGTCTAGTTAACCAAAACACATATATAGCACATTTACCTCAAAACTAATGTTGTCATTAGCATTTGAAGCCTGAAAATATATTTAATCAAATTTACACAAATTTAAGTTAAACTGTTTCATTCGAAACTTACCCCTTCTTCTGGCGGAGGATAGCTGCTTTGCTTATAAGTGTCGTCCATCGTATTCTAAGGATGTGGTGCTTTACAGATTAAGTCCAAAAACTTAATTTTAACACGATGCTTTACCAAGTGTAATATGATATATTCATGTTTATCCCCGTGAATGGAAAAACCAGGGATGTTAACCCACGTGAAATCGTCAGATCACCTAGCGCCCACTGTTGGGTTACCGTAGCTATTACAATGTGTTATGTAAGAATCACATGTTTCTTTATTTTAGTAGAACCCATTTATTCACTGGGTTCAGGCAATGTACATTAAATGACTTGCCCAAGGAGATAACCGACTAGCTAATGACCAGTTTGAACCTACAACTTTTCGGTTGGAAGGCGACGCAATAATTAACCATACTATCCGGTTGCCCAAGTAAATCCAAATACCTAATTTTAACACGGTGCTTTACAGATTAAGCCTAAATAACTACTTTTCCACATTGTGTCTTACCAGGTTGATTGGAATATTAGCTCTCATATTTCCATTAAACTTGTAGTTAAATGTGCTCTGAAACAATGTCAAGAACATATTAAAGAAAAGTTAGAAGTATTATTTGCTAATACGAATCGGTAAAACCCATACTAAAGCAATCAATAAAAATCATTCGTGTCACTAAATCAACTTTTTGTTAAATATGTTCTCTTATCAGTTCTTTTTAACAATATTAATTGTACAAAATAGCATCTAGTCATGTGTACGGATAAAACAACAGGCTAAATAGAAATTTGTGTAACCTGTAATCAGTCTGGTGCCCGATGCTACAAAGAGTTGCTTTTTTCCTCTTGTGATACACCCCTTTTAGTGTTCATAAACCAAATAATGCTTTGGGTTTAGGAAATGCCTATTGCAAACATATGTCTACCAGGCTATTCAACAGTTTACAAAATCAAATAGGTAATTCATACCTCGTATAAATTTCCATTTTCAACATCGGATTCTTTAGACATAGTTGTTTTGCTCTTTGTGCTGGGTGAAACACACCAATAGACTAGTAGAGCCACGGCGATCAATACAAACGAACCGGCAACGATAACAAAGACAAATAGCCATGCTGAAATAGATTGTAAATGCAAATATAACCGGGATTTCATCTAGAGGAAAACTTACGATCTTTGCAATGCGTTCCGTCAAATCCCCAAATGCATTGACAGTAACCTGAATCGGCAACGCATTGTCCAAAGGGAGCGTTGCAGTCGCTGTCCGAATTGCAGATATCGACTGAGTAGAATTTGAATGAGGATATAATTATAGCTTAAAGCTGTTTGTTGAAATAAACAGTTGTCCTGATTAGCATGGTTAGTTAGTGTGTCGCCTTTCAATCGAAAGGTTGCAAGTGAGCAACCGGTCACTAGATAGTCGGTTGTGTCATTGGGCAAGGCACTTAACGCACATTGCCTGAACCCAGCGGATTAATGGGTTCTACCAAATTAAAGGAACGTGTGAATCATACACAGCACACTGTTAATAGCTCCGGTAACCCGACAGTGGGCGCGAGGCGATCTGACGATTGCCCGTGTGTCAACCCCCGTGGTTTTTCCATCCACGGGGATAAACATAATTATCCTATCCTATGTTAGTCAAAGTTGATTTACACGTTAAGTTTGTAGATGTTTATTAATGACCTCCTACTAACCAGTACAAAACCTCTTGTTGTCTTTCATCGGTACGTAGTTAGAAATACAGTTGCAAGAAACCACGCCGTCTTCGGCAGCACAGTTTGTGGAAATTGAGTCGCAATAGTCTGTATATCCATCACAGACCGACTGACTGTAGTCTTGAAAATAGATATTTAAATAACACATACAGAGTCTTTACTTTGAGTAATTTTGTCAGTGTAGGAATACTAAAAGACATAAAAAGAGTAAAAACTTAATTTTAGATTGCCGTTTCGTGTTTTTTCTTGTATACATATTTGTTGATGGAAATATAATTTTCTTTTTTTTTGCTATCGATTTATGTAGGTTAAAAGGGTCTAGTTATTTCACACTCGTGGAAATAGTAAATAACTACGTAATTTATATTTTTAGAAATTTATGGTGTAAATTTGGTTAATTCAAGTTCATACTACATTAACTATATTTACAACTTCCTTTGGAATATTAAATAAATAATTTTTCATTTTTATACCCAATATGCGTTGCATTTGGAATCGAGAAAATCAATATTATCGCAAAAAAACTAACTTCCCGATTGCTTTTTTGTTTTTTCTTTGTCAATGTCTTTGTTTCCGATAGTGCATGGATCTGTACAATTATCCTGGAAAATGTATTAAAGCGTAATAATCTTTACAAGCTGCATTTATTAAATACAATAATCAGGTTGTAAAATATAACTAACCAGGGATACTTTCATTGCATCGGATATAACAGTCGTATTCATATTGGATGTAACATCGTATAACAGAACGTAATTTGCTCCTGTATTATCCATCTTAACATCAACAACGTCTTGGTATCCAGGTGTGTCTTTATATGTACCGATCAACTGAAATTTAAAATGTTGTGAAATGCAGTGTCGATAATTGGTACATTTGTTAATCGAATTTTGCGAATAATTATTCTTTTTTTATAATAATAATGAAACTGCAAGGTTGGTATTCCGTACTTACAAAATATCTAACTTCTGCTGGATCTATTCCCCTCGTATTGGAGACAAAAGACAATCGACCCCCGAATTGCAATGCTATAAATAAATAAAACAGGATCAGGTTTTACCTTAACGCCTTTTGTTCATTTACACTATATTTCTAGTTAATAGTTAATTTGTTTCTAGCAAAGATGTCTGAGTTAACTTTCACCTACAGATTACTTATCTATTTTCATTATATTTTACAATTTTTACTTTGTTTTAAAAATATTTAGACTCGTTTTACCGATTGAATATAATTTTCAGTTCGCACGAAAATACATCAATGTCCTAAATCATATTGTAAATAACTTGTACGGTCGTTGGCCGAATGGTTAATGCGACCGGTACATAGACCTGTTCTGTAAAATAGAGAAATTTGTGAAGATCCCGTTAAGGGTTCGAAACTTTGCCCGGTAAAAAACTCACCTGGGACGCATGAGCCTTTAACATCCGAGAACCCAGGTTCACATTGGCATTTGTATGTTGTATTATCAATCTGGTTGCACCAGGTCCCAAAATAATTGCTGCATACGCTTGGTACTTTCGAACATTGCTGAGAATCCTCTACAACAAGAAATTAGAGGATAAAATTTAACAAGAAATTATTTGATGTTAAAGTTCCCACAGGCTCCGCGCTTTACATGATCAGATGTTTGTTTAAATAGCGAAATTCTTTCTGAAACTAATTAGTTGGCAAATATGTAAGGTTTACCTCATTTAAATCGCCCAAGAGGAGGATTTCTTGGTAAATTGTTTTTACTGATGAAACAATAGTACGTAGTAAAAGTGTATTGGGTGAGTGAATCGCCTTTCAGCTGCAAGGTTGCAGTTTCAAAATTGCTCGGTAGTTAGTCGGTTTTATACTTGGGCAAGTCAATAAACGGTCACTGCCTAAGCTCAAAGCAATGATGGGTTCTACCAAATTGTAGAAACGAATCAGTTATCCCCAACCCATTGTAATAGCTTCTGAAACTTAACAGTGGGCGCCAGGTATTTGCGGCATTTTGTTTTCTCCACATTCACAGCGATAAATGTAAATATCCTATGCTATCCTCTACCAAATGGTACTTTGATATGACAAACGTTCCTTCTTTGCAACTTTAATGTACACAAAAGAGTTATTGTTTAATTGGTAATACAAGAAACGTTACTTTTTCCGGCTATATCTATTAATTAACACGCATTCATTTTAAATAAATTCCTTATTACCTTCAATATGTGTTGTTGTTGTGGTAGTCACAGGTGTTGTTGTGGTTGTCGCTGGTGTTGTTGTGGTTGTCGCTGGTGTTGTTGTGGTTGACGCTGGTGTTGGTGTTGTTGTGGTTGTCGCTGGTGTTGTTGTGGTTGTCGCTGGTGTTGTTGTGGTTGTTGCTGGTGTTGTTGTGGATGTCGCTGGTGTTGTTGTGGTTGTTGCTGGTGTTGTTGTGGTTGTCGCTGGTGTTGTTGTGGTTGGCGCTGGCGTTGGTGTTGTTGTGGTTGTCGCTGGTGTTGTTGTGGTTGTCCCTGGTGTTGTTGTGGTTGTCGCTGGTGTTGTTGTGGTTGTCGTTGGTGTTGTAGTGGTTGTCGCTGGTGTTGTTGTTGGTGTTGTTGTGGTTGTCGCTGGTGTTGTTGTGGTTGTTGCTGGTGTTGTTGTGGTTGTCGTTGGTGTTGTTGTGGTTGTCGTTGGTGTTGTTGTGGTTGTCGCTGGTGTTGTTGTGGTTGTCGCTGGTGTTGTTGTGGTTGTCGCTGGTGTTGTTGTGGTTGGCGCTGGTGTTGGTGTTGTTGTGGTTGTCGCTGGTGTTGTTGTGGTTGTCGCTGGTGTTGTTGTGGTTGTCGGTGGTGTTGTTGTGGTTGTCGCTGGTGTTGTTGTGGTTGTCGCTGGTGTTGTTGTGGTTGTCGCTGGTGTTGTTGTGGTTGTCGGTGGTGTTGTTGTGGTTGTCGCTGGTGTTGTTGTGGTTGTCACTGGTGTTGTGGTGGTTGTCGCTGGTGTTGTTGTGGTTGTCGCTGGTGTTGTTGTGGTTGTCGGTGGTGTTGTTGTGGTTGTCGCTGGTGTTGTTGTGGTTGTCACTGGTGTTGTGGTGGTTGTCGCTGGTGTTGTTGTGGTTGTCGCTGGTGTTGTTGTGGTTGTCGCTGGTGTTGTTGTGGTTGTCACTGGTGTTGTGGTGGTTGTCGCTGGTGTTGTTGTGGTTGTTGCTGGTGTTGTTGTGGTTGTCGTTGGTGTTGTTGTCGCTGGTGTTGTTGTGGTTGTCGCTGGTGTTGTTGTAGTTGTCGCTGGTGTTGTTGTGGTTGTTGCTGGTATTGTTGTGGTTGTCGTTGGTGTTGTTGTGGTTGTCGTTGGTGTTGTTGTGGTTGTCGCTGGTGTTGTTGTGGTTGTTGCTGGTGTTGTTGTGGTTGTACCTGGTGTTGTGGTGGTTGTCGCTGGTGTTGTTGTGGTTGTTGCTGGTGTTGTTGTGGTTGTCCCTGGTGTTGTTGTGGTTGTTGCTGGTGTTGTTGTGGTTGTTGCTGGTGTTGTTGTGGTTGTCGCTGGTGTTGTTGTGGTTGTTGTTGGTGTTGTGAGTTGCAGTCATTGTACCATAAGATACCAGCAAGCACAAGATGAAGCAAACAAGACTTCGAGTTTGAATCATTTTCAAATTAAAAAAACTCCGTTTAAATTATCTATTTTTACTTGGTCCTAGATACCTGGCCGGATAATAATATATAAAAAAATACGTTTAGCCTTAGTGTGGATGACATGTTCTCTTTTTCTCTTCGCAAAAACGATAATATAAAAAGGTCCTTTGTCGACAATATAATTTGTGTGGCGGTATTTCGTTACTAAAAATAAAAATAAATGCTCTTTAGGAACAACTATAGAAATAAACAATGATACAAACACTAAAGTTACGGAAGACCGATTCAACTGGTTATAAACCGCTATTAATTTAATATTTAACGGAAAGAGAGCATTAATGGGAGGGAAATAGGGAAGGAGAAGGGAAGCAAAACTTCCTACTGAAACTATGGCTACTAATTCTTACCCTGAGCCAAACACCAATCTTATCCCCATAACTAACCCCAATCCTGGACATTGTTGCTAGTAACGAAGGAAAGTATTATGTAAACAACTGAATAAAACTATGGAAATTAATTCTCACCCTGCTACAAACACTAATCTTAACTACATAACTAATTCTAACTTAAAAAACTAAATCCTAACTCTGGTCCACGCTTTCGGGCCAAACCTTCTCCTAAAGCCGGCTCCCCCTCAGTACTGGTCGCGCTTTACCACACACTTTTCTTCAGGGCTTTATATCGTACGGTCTTAATTAAACTTGGATCGCTAAATATTGTTCTTTTGCTTAGGTCTGGCGGCCGCGTCCGCTATATTTATTACTTTATATCCTTTTTTCTAATGACGTGTTTTAACGACTGTTCGTTTTGCGTTTTTTCCCGTTCCTGTGTCGTAATTATATTCCTTTGCCATTATTAAAAACTGGGGCAAAAAATGAATAAACTAAAACTAAACTAAAACTTATCCCTTACACAAATGTTCACGTTCCCTACCTTTCTTTTCCCCTCATTTCAGTTTTCCCCATTAAATATGATCAGCTTAAGTTGTAGGTTGCAAACCGTGAGGTGTTTACCTGGATCTGCATGGCAAGATAACTTTTTGCGCCTGGTTTTTGATTTTATGCAACACTATTATTGAACTGAACCATCACACGTTCAGTAAGCTCCCGTCTTAGTAGTTTCGCCTTTTTAAATTTACTTTTGCGAGAAAAAATGATGAACTTTTCTACGATTAAGTTTTGTCTGGTGGCCAACTTTAAACGTTAACTATCAGACCTCACCAACGCCTTAAATGTATTGAACCTGGCAGCTTGCACTTGCATTATGCTGCTAATATTTTTAACATTCTTTCACTTTGGGACAGTTATGTTGGGAGAGCTGTAAAACACTTTTAGTTCAAAAATATGATTTGTAAGCTGTTTAACGCGTGTACAAGATAATATCGTGTTTTATTGCCAAATGTTAAATTTATTTTTCGAGTTTTTACTTTTTCACAAATAGTAATCCATTTTCGTATTAACACAGAGTTAACCGAAATGGAGTATTTGTGACCACCATATTTTCCCTTGTTCGTTATATTTATGAACAGAAAGAGAATAAAGTTGTAACGGGCTTATTTGCTATTTCGTTGTCGCAAAACATTTAAATTATATATTATTTAAATGATTTCTCCTAAATACACGATAAAAAAGATTAGATTTAATTCGTCTTTGGTGAAGCGCGGTTAATAAATATAAGTTACACGACATTTTATATTAAAAAAAAACAGGAGAAAAATCTTCAACATATACAGACTGCTACGAAATCGTTTGGGCCAACATAAAATGGAAAGAAGGGAAACTTCCTCACTAGAACTATGGTAATTTTAACCATACCGCATCAAATTTTAACCTTAATTCCATAACTTACGCAGCTTAATCAATCCCTACCCCAACCCTAACTTTAACACGAGCCTTATACACAACCTTAATCTTATAATCTTTATATAAGTACGAATCTCTCTTTCCAGACTTTTGTCTTTGCATCCATTAATCTACCAATAGATTTAGTTAAACATGATATGTTAAAGTGACATTCCCAAAACCTTAAATTTTTAGAACCTGAAACCTTGCACTTACATCATATGATGCTGATACAGTAAATATGCGTTTTCTTTGGTTCAATTTTAAAGACAGAACTGTTAAACATGTTAAGTTTAAGAATCGGCTCGTCCGATAACACAGGTGTTATGTTGTTTCAGCGTCTATAGACGATAATATAAAAACAAAGCTTTTAACTGTAAAAACAAAGCGTTTACTGAAGTTGAGTCTGCGCATACCTTGTTTCCCTTTGTACGTTACGTGTGTTAACTTGAACAAACGAGATTTATTTTGTAACGGACTTGTTTGTAGTTTTTGTTGTATCTGTAACCAATAACTAATCGTTGTATTTTTCATGTTTATCCCCGTTAATGGGAAAACCAAGGGGGTTAACACATTCCTTCAATTTGGTAAAACCCAATATTTCGCTGGGTTTAGGCAATGTCCGTAAAGTGCCTTGCTCAAGGACACAACCGACGAGTTAGCGACCAGTTTCGCACTTGCACTGCAACCTTTCGGCTGGAAGGTGTCGCTGTAAACCACCAGACTAACCGGTTGTGCATCAGATAACATGACTGGTGCGCGGTATGCCATAATCATGCACTTAGCCACTAAATAAACAATAGAACCTCGTTCAGACGCGTAGTAAACCACAGTAATAAGAGTTTTTGAAAGAAGTGTAAAAATTACGTAAACCATTCGACCACATGGTAGTTTTTTTACCGATCGAAGTTTCGAACCTATGATGGGCCGTCACTAGGTCCGTTTTTTAAGAGTCGGTATATGTATCGGTCGTGTTAACCATTTGGCCACACGACCGTACATGGTAGTTCACGATATCTGAACAAACACGATATCCTTATCTGAAGTTCCATCTAGCGGATAGTGCACGATGGCCAGAGTGTCATATTGGTCCGTTCATTCAGTGAAAGTCGCTCCTTCCTTTAAATTTCATCGGTGTACGATAGTAACACTTAACATCCATCGTCAAAAACGTTTGTTAAAAGCACTTGCAAAATTAGAAATAACGAATGGATTCGTTAATATTCGTCGAATATTTTGCTTTGAACCGTTTTAAATTAATTTATTAAACCGTAAGTTGGATACGGAGCTGCAGTTATTACATCTTTTACTTTATGCGCTGGGTATAAGCCGTGCAAGCCAGTTCTGCGATTATATCCGCCGATTAAATAGTTATGCTGCATAAAAGGTAACATCTGAAGTTTATCCCCGACTTTTAACTGAAGCTCGCAAGTCCAAGTTCGCATTTTCGTGAAGTATTCTCGATGCTGGGTGCCGCTGCATAAAACAGAGCTGGGAGGGTTGTGTTCCATCGTTGCAACTTGGACCTGACCAATCTCACCCCAGTAGTGATATGGGTCATCTAGACTCACAGTGCTAAAGCTCGGGTCTTTAGGTAAGTTCTGTTGCAACTCATAGACGAGTCTTCCAACCTATAAACACGGAAATTACAGCAACCAGTTGCTGATGTGAACTTAGGTTACTTACATTTGATGAAAATGTTACGACGGTAAAATTGCATTCTTTCAACAAAAGTACGTCAAATAAGATACTTTTGAGCGCAGAATCGCTGTGTCTGTCTTGTGAATTGTTTAACAGTTTCCCAAGCATGGTGACAAAGGTGTACTCCGGGTACCTGCAACGTATAGTCAAAGTATACAGTTAGGATATAAAGAAGGTCGCTGCATTTTCGAGTTGTAAATTATTCACATTTGTATTACTTGTATTCTCCCCAAAGATGGAAAACGTAGGTTTATAGTTATTACGGGATAATCATCAAATTAAGCTTTGTTCACCATCGGGTTAAAGGAGCTGTTGCTATGTGCTTAAAAGACAAATACGTTTTTACTGTTTCGTTCGGCTCTACCTACTGCGTTCGTTCGGCTCTACCTGAGAACTTAACCTATTGGTCGGAAGTTTTTATTACCAAAACAAACCGCAAAAATTTAGGAAACTTAAAAGAGGGATAGAAGAAATCAGGAAAGAAGGGAAACTGCCCACTAAAATGAAGATTACGGCTTTACGATTAGTGTCAGCGATGGGTTTAATGTTAGCGTTCGGATTAACCACGCTCTATCTAACCAACTGAGCTAGCAGCCAGACAAAAAACTCTCATACTTAGTTTTTGCTTCCTTGACAATCTCTGCTTCGTCCGTGGCAAGATACACACGTTTAGTTACTTTATCGTCCGGATGCTTCATTGAATAACGTTCGTACCAATTTTCAACGTGATACATGTACATCTCTAAAGTAAAATACGCCGCCTCCGTTATTTTATCAGTTCTTCTTACATGGAGACTGAAAATGCATAAAATAAATTAGAAATCTGAATAATCTAACATTTTTTGTAGTACATACCCGACTATTGGATGGGAAAATTTGATCTCAAGCTTAACGGCCTCGAGTTCGTTTAAAATATGCTGTTGGGGACGAAGAAAATAACTGATAATGTGGCCGGTCCACCAAGCGACTGGATCCGCATGAACGCGTTCTATTCTTGGGATGAGTCGGTCGGGGACAGTCCCTGGACTGAAAAGCGAGTGACTTGTGTAGGGTCCGGTGATAGGGAAGGTGACAACTTCATTTTTCTCGGACGTCGCATTTACGTGAAAATCAGCTGTAAAATATGTGGTTGTTTTTAAATTATTGTTATCGCTTATACGCGCTTATGATAGGATATTAAGTTTATTCGTGAATGAAAAAGCAGGGGACGTTATCACACGGACAATAGTCAGATCACCTCGCGCCCACCGTCAAGTTACCGGAGCTATTACAATATGTTTTGTATGAATAAAACATTCCTTCAATTTTGTAGAACTTATTATTTAACTGGGTACAGGCAATGTCCGTTGACCGTTAAGTGCCTTGCCTTAGGGTACAGTCGACTAGTTAGAGACCATTTCGAACCGGAAACCCTTTTACTGAAAGTCAATGCACTAACCCACCAAGCTAATTAGACGAAACTGACGCTTAATGTTGTAAATGTAACTTACGTCGCCATTCCACCGATGTCCCAAACTCCGTCGTATCCGCACATGTCTCGCTCGGGTACTTAAAAGTGGAGTTGATGCCAGGATAAGACTTCAGTTGATTCAAATCGTATTGCATTGCCCTAGTTTCACCAGCGGCGACGAACATACACAACCCGTAGTCGTGCATCAAGCACCCAAACCCACACGTCACGTGATCAACGGAACAGTGCAATTTATTCGCCTTTTTACAATCACTTGGATTCTAAAGGATAATGTTTGTTTTTATATAGATGGCTTAACACGTTTGCCAACTATTAAATGACGTAACACGTTTACCTACTATTAAAAATATAACACGTTTTTTTTTTCTGAAATTTATGTTTGTCCCTTTTGCAATGGAACGGTCGTATAGCCGAATGGTAAAAGTAAAGCAAGTTAAACTAAATCTTTCTTTGTTTGCCCAAATGTTTTGCTAAAATCAATAAAAACGGAATATTAAATCGATTGGGTGTATTGGGTCTTGCTTATTTATTGGGTCTTGCTGATTTATAGGGTTAGTTTATTGGGTCTTGCTCTATTGGTTCTTGCTTTATTGGGTCTTGCTTAACGAACTATTAAATTAAAGGAATAAAAACACGAATTATACATTATGTTATATTAAGTAGGTGAGCTACCTGTGATTTGTAAATCATAGCTTGGGCAATCTCGTTCAATTCTTGTATTTCTTTCCCATCTTCCTCTGCCATCAAATCATGAAGCATTTCTAGATCACCGAGCAGCGAACTGAGCAAAAGTGTTTCAAATGTAAAGAGAGGTTGTAAAAATGTAGTATTACAGAGTGTCAACCACGTGTTATCCACCATAATATGTCACGTAACACGCATTTTGTCACGTAACTCGCGGTCTAGCGGTTAAGTGCGTCGCCTTTCAATCGAAAGGTTGCAGGTGCGAAACTGGTCGCTAGCTAGTCGGTTGTGTCCTTGGGCAAGGCACTTTACGGACATTGCCTGAATCCAGCAGATTAATGGGTTCTACCAAATTGAAGAAACATGTCTATCACATACAACACACTGCAATAGCTCCGGTAACCCGACGATGGGCGCGAGGTGATCTGACGATTGCCCGTGTGATAACCCCTGGGGTTTTCCCATTCACGGGGATAAACATGAATATCCTATCCTATTTAGCGGTTTTCTGTATGTTTTTGAAATTAGAATCGTTGAGGTCCATTGGTTTCCTTATCACACTTGATAAATCACTTTGATTGTGGTTCTTTAGCTGCCATTTATAAAAATTCTGGGCCTATTTTAGTTAGATATTCCGGGCGATTTTGTATTAACAAAACACCCCTGTCTGGCGCCAAAAAAAAGTCACCAATAATTATATAGCCAAGTTGTAAAAAGATTGTACCCACTTTTCAAGCGGCCTCGATATTCGTTCGAAGTGTTTCAGAATAGACTCTGTGTCATTTGGTTGTTTCATTAATCTTTCCGCTTGGTCTCGAAACAATTCTTTTAGTTGGAATGTTTTTTGCAAGGCTTGTCGAATTAAGAGCTTACTTTTACTATTAAAATTGCATGGCTCTTTTGGCGAATTTTGTTCTTTTAAATTTAATGTTGAGGTTAACGGTTGAGTTTCGTCTGTTGGTTGATTTGTTATTGAAGTGGAAATAATTTTATTTGGCCTAGAAGTCCCTTGCTTAGCATCTTTTAATTCCCCGTATATTTGATTTCGGTGTAAATGCAAAATGACCTTTCCCTTGTCGTACCTGAATATAAATGACTTTTGACAAAATAAACATAATATTATTGACAAAATAAACATAATATTATTGACAAAATAAACATAATAGTTGTATTCTTGGGTAAAGCACTTAGCAGATATTGCCTAAACCCAGTGGATTGATATGGTCTACTTAATTTTATCACAGTAATCTTTTCTCCTGTTAGGTAACGCGGTCGTAAACAGCGATAACGACATACCAAACACCACTCAACTTACCGAATCAGCTTTCGGTCGTAAAGAATAAGTGCAACCAGTAGTATTGCAACAAGCAGTAGGAATATTTGCTTTACATTTTCTGTCATTGTATCTCAAATTTTTTATGGGCAACTTATTTAAGCCTGCGTACAAATTTACCAAATGAGTTATTATAGGCCTAAGCTGTTTTAAGATAAACTTTCTTTATATAAGAATGTATAAATTTCATGTTGTATAATTTGGCTGCGATGCAGTAAGGCTGGGTCAAAATTACTGCTTTTTTAATGCTAAGTAAGGTATTTCTACTTTAATTTTAGTCGCATTAAACAAGCAACTCCACATTGGTTTAAAACAATAAAAAAATAGTGCGGTTTATTTAAATTGAAGCAAAGTAGACTATATGCTTAAAAACTTACAACAACATTTAAACTCGAGCATACAATTTGATAATGAGCTATAACCCTATTGGCAGTCATTGTATTAGCTGACCTGGACTTTGGATAATGTAGGCCTGCAGTTAAAACTGAACTTTAAACTACTTTGTCTAAACTGTCGAGGAAATCTGCAAGATGTCAATTATATTGTCAGTTCTATTTCTTAATACACCATTCATTGAATCGAAGGTTTAAAAAATAACTAGAAGTTATGATGTGTTATGCCTTCACACAAACTCCGTATATAGTGAGGAAAGGTCTAAATATTCAACTGAGTATATTAAAAACATTACCTAATATTTAATATCTCTTGGTTAGCATTCACAAACAAGGACATATAACTCATTGGCTGTTTGTCGGAGTGATAACTCGTTAGACAGCCGTGGCATTTGATCAAATATTTAATTTTAATACATCCATAGAAGTAGAAGGTAAGGAGGGAAGAAGAAAAACTGCACACTAAAACTATGAAAACTAGTTATAAACCTGCCTTAAACACTAATCTAACCAATCCCAACTTTAAAAAATCCCAACTTTAAAAATAATTGTTATGCCCTAATCTTTTTTTTGATTGTGTAGTTTCCCGCCTTCCCTTCTATACACTTTTCCTCATTTTAGTTTTACCCTATTCATAAAGAAACTTGTATTGGATATTCTGATTTGCCTTCGTAATACCGTCATCGCACAAGTCAAGAAACGGTGACAACATATACAAGGTAATAATACCTTTCTATTGCAGGCCATCCAACTAAAACGCAGTTGGGTCAATTTCGATCGATATGATTTGAACTGTCAAGACTGTAATCTTAGAAAATAATTAACAAACAACGTTTCACGCATAATATAATTAATATTGTCCAAACCATTAACTTTTAACACCATACCCTCTTTTTAAACACCAAACCTATACCTTGGTATATTCACTAGAATTCGGACGTATGTAGTTAGGATATTCTAATTTATCCTTATCAATGAAAAGGATCAATGAGAAGGAACGTGTGTATCATATACGACACACTTGAATAGCTCCGGTAACTCAATGGTGGGCGCGAGCTGACCTGACGATTGCCCGTGTGTTAACCCCCTTGGTTTTCTATTGCACTGTGCTAAATTGACTAGTATTATCTTTGCTTTTTTACAATTTTACTATGTGGATGGAACTAAACGCAATAAAGAACGCCAACAAACAAATGGTACCTTTCCTTACACACAGTCACTACTTAAACTGGTACAGAAAGTAAACTATTTGCACATAAATAGCTTAAATACACACACTAAATAAACTAATGCCTTATTAACAGCCTAATTAGCGCAACAAGTTAACGTTCTGAAATCTTAAATCTAATGGAGCAGGACTGTTACATGCTTCGGTGGTCAAAACCGAGTGAGCAAACCATTGCTTGCCTGACAAGTGATGCGATAAGTCAATAAGATAGCCCACGCGTCATCAAGCATACAGACTCACTGTACAGTGTTGTGTGTGGGGGTCAGTACAATAGCGGATACAGTATCGAACTCATCCGGAGTAATTATGATGCAAACTTATCTACCAACCCAAACCGAACTTCTTGCTAGCATAAAAATGTGTGGCAAATTCTCGTGTGAGAATTTTCCACAATCATTATATTAATTGCACCGGTTGCACAAGAGAACACGCACCGGTCGTCACGACAAACGTCATATAACGCGGACGCCCTGTTTTATTGCATTCGCGCTCGTTGTCACTTCCAGTATAAATTGCCGTGTTTTGTATTTACACATCAGTCCACCTGGGACTCACAAATAGTTCTTATCAGAACTGACTACCATTTATTTGCTGTGAGATGGCAAAACTTATGCCCGTTCGTGTTTCCTTACCAGACCGTTGCGCGAGTCATGAATAAATTCCACTTTAACGCCTAACGTATCTTTGATAGAGAGTCAAAATGGTAAGGAACCGACAAATGTATCTAACTTTTAAATTGCTCAAGGGAATGTAGGATTGAATATAAGGGAACGGTAGCGCCTATCCTTTTGCATGCATTTAAAAATTTTCGTTTCTGATTTCGTTTCTAAAAGGCGATTTTCGTTTCTAATTTGCGATTTTTGTTTCTGGAAACAAAAAATATTTCTTAGAAACATAAATTTTGTTTCTTTATTTTCGTTTCTACCACTAGATGATGACGGTGCGCACAAAATACGATACCTCGGAAAATTTGTTTCTAAAAACAAAACAATCGTTTCTAAAAATACTTTTTGGTTAAACTAAATATCCCGGACTATCAAAGGACATTAAGTACAGCTTAAGCACATGCACAATATTGTATTTGTTATTTATTTAATTGTTATAAAGTATTAACCTACAATATTGAAAAAAAACACTCTGATTAGTACTTTTCACGGGAGGTAATAAAAGCAAGTGTGATTAAAGAGTGATTTAAATGTGTGAATTCAATAAATATGAAAACAACTCGCCAAAAATAATGATTTTAATTTAGATTAACATTGAAGACTAGTGTCAGGTATATATTAATAAAAAAATGCCGTAAAACCAACCTAAAAACGAAACTTTTCGCTATCGCTTCTAGAATCAAAATTTTCGTTTTCGGAAAAAAAATTTTCGTTTCTAAAATGAAAATTTTTGTTTCTGGAAACAAAATTTTTGTTTCTCGGCTAAAATTTTCGTTTCCAGTAACAAAAATTTTGCTTCTTTAATGAATTTAGGGTTATCATTTTCCCAAGTTGTATAATTACATGATTTGTTAAGCTGACGCAATACCATAACAATTTCGAGTAACAGAGATTGTGTGTGCAGTTAATAAATGTATGGACCTTTTAAACTAAAATATTTTTTTTTCAGATCCATAAAAAATAAAGTTATAAACCCACAACATTGAAAATAACACACTAGTTAGTACTTTTCACGGACGGCAATACAAACAAACGGGATTAAAGATTGATTTAAATATGCGCAACGGATAAATATTAAAACAACTATCCATAAATATTGATTTTAATTTATATTAACATCGGAGAAATGTGTCTGGTATAGATTAATAAACAAAATTGCGTAAAACTAACATAAAAACGAAACTTTTCGCTATCGCTTCAAGAATCACAATTTTCGTTTCTGGAAACAAAATTTTCGTTTCTCGACTAAAGTTTTCGTTTCAAGAAACAAAAATTTTGTTTCTTTAATAAATTTAGGGTTATCATTTTCCCAAGTTCTATGATTATATGATTTGTTAAGCTGACGCAATACCATAACAACCTCGAGTGAAAGGGATTGCGTGTGCAGTTAATAAATGTAGACCTTTTATATTAAGATAATGTATTGGTTCTATTCATTTAAAAAAAATGTAAAATCCCACAACAATGAAAAAACCCTCTGGTTAGTACCTTTCACGGACGACAATACAAACAAACGTGATTAAAGATTGACTTAAATGTATGCAACCGATAAACATTAAAACAACTAGCTATAAATATTGATATTAATTTAGATTAACATTAGAGAGAAGTGTCAGATATATATTAATAAACAAAATTCCGGAAAACTAACATAAAACGAAACATTTCGCTATCGCTTCTAGAATCAAAATTTTCATTTCTGGAAACAAAATTTTCGTTTCTGGAAACAAAATTTTCGTTTCTGGAAACAAAATTTTCGTTTCTGGAAACAAAATTTTCGTTTCTCGGCTAAAATTTTCGTTTCTAGAAACAAAATTTTGCCTTTTTAATGAATTTGGGGTTAACATTTTTCCAAGTTCTATAATAATATAATTAGTTAAGCTGACGCAATACCATCAACAATTTCGCCGTTAAAGGGATTGGGTGTGCAGTTAAGAAATTGGACCTTTTAAACTAAGACAGTGTATTTATTTTGTTATATCAATAAAAAAGGTATAAACCCACGACATTAATAATAACACACTATAGTTAGTACTTTTCACGGACAGCAATACAAACAAACGGGATTAAAGATTAATTTAAATGTGTGCAACCGATAACCATTAAAACATCTAGCCATAAATATTGAGTTTAATTTAGATTAACATCAGAAAGAAGTGCCAGATATATATATTAATAAACAAAATGCCGTAAAACTAACATAAAAAACGAAACTTTTCGCTATCGCGTCAAGAATCAAAATTTTCGTTTCTGAAAACAAAATTTTCGTTTCTCGGCTATAATTTTCGTTTCCAGAAACAAAAATGTTGCTTCTTAAGTGAATTCAGGGTTATCATTTTTCCCAAGTTCTATGATTATATGATTTGTCAAGCTGACGCAATTCCACAACAAATTCGAGTAACAGAGATTGTGTGTGCAGTTAATAAATGTAATTGGACTCTTTAAACTAAGTTAATGTAGATATTTTTTTCACATCCATAAAAAATAAAGGTATAAACCCACAACATTAAAAATAACACACTGGTTAGTACTTTTCACAGGCGGTAATAGAATCAAAAGGGATTAAAGAGTAATTTAAATGTGTGCAACCGATAAACACTAGCCATAAATATGATTTTAATTTAGATTAACATTAGAGAGAAGTGTCAGGCATATATTAATACACAAACGTCGTAAAACTAACATAAAAACGAAACTTTTCATTATATCTTCTATAAACAACATTTTCGTTTCTGGAAACGAAAATTGTGCTTCTTAAATAAATTTAGGATTATCCTGCTATGATTATATGATTAGTTAAGCTGACGCAATATCACAAGAATTTCGGGTGAAAGAGATTGCATGTGCAGTTAATAAATGTAATTGGACCTTTTAAATTAAGATAATGATCCGAATGTTATTGTTCTATTCATTTGAATAAAAAATAAAAATATTAACTACAATATTAATAA